>VBSM01000361.1:107690094-107714265 GCA_008086735.1 Cheirogaleus medius | reverse complement strand
GGATGGACGAATGGCAGAATTAGAAAGTCGCCCTCTTGCAGTCTGAAGGGAAGCAATTGATTAAGGCAGATGTCGTCAGTAGAGCAGATTATCAGATGAAGATCGACAGCCCACAGGCAGCTGGAATAGACGTTTCTTCTAAGACGTACAAATGGCCTACAGGTTTGTGAAAATGTGCTTAACATCACCGATAAGCAGGCAAATGGAAACCAAAACCATAGTGAGATACCATCTCGCACTTGTTAGGGTGGCTGATACCAAAAAGGCAAGGATACCGGATGTTGGTGTTGGTGTAGAGAAGTTGGAGCTCCTTTCTGTACCGCTGACGGGAGGGTGACACGGGAGGGTAATGGTGCAGTGCTCCCTAAAATAATTTAAAAAATAGAGCTGCCATATCATCCAGCAACCTCACTCCTGGGTATTTATCCCAAAGAATCGGAATCGGAATCTCAAAGAGATGTGTGCACTCCCATGTTTACTGCGGCACTGTTCACGATAGCTAAGGCGTGGAAGCGACCTGGGCATCCATCGACAGGAGGGTGGACAAAGAAACTGTGGTGTTTGTGCACAACAGCACGTGGTCTCAGGGCCTGTGAAGTCCAGTGCGACCTTAGGGCTGGGTCAGGTACACAGTGTTGTCTACCGGTTAGACCGGGACAGGCTCCGCGCCAGTGCTCTGCGCTGCTCTGTCTTCCTGAGGTGACGAGTCCGAGTTTTTACCGTCTGCGGTGTGTCCCCTGCCAGACCTGGGTGGAGACCGATGAGAGGAAGAGGCTGTGCGAACCCCTAAACCTGCCCGGAGGAGGACGCCCCGCCGTTCTTCAGGCGGGTGAACAAATGACTCGGCACGCCAAAACCAGGACTCTTTCTTTTTTTTTTTTTTTTTTTTTTAACAGATTTTATTTTTTAGAGCAGTTTCATGCTCAGTCAAACATCCCAGCCTTCCTGTTCCTGCACGCGCACAGTCCCCGCCGTTACCAGCACCCCCCCCAGAGCGGTGCGTTCCGTACGACTCCACAGCCCGCACTGACGGCGTTATTGCCCGGCTCTCATGATTTATATGAGGGCTCACCCTTGCTGTTGCGCACTCTGGGGTCCGAACAGACGTGTGATGCCGTGTTGCTGCCGTTGCCGTATCACGCAGAATGCTTGTTAGCCTAGAACCTTCTGCCCTCTGCCTGTGTGCCCCTCCCCCTCGCTGAGCCTGGCCACCGCCCGTCTTGTACTGTTTTCACAGGGTTCCCTTTTCCAGAATGCCGCAGGCCTGAGCTCAGAATGCGCAGCCTTCCATGATCGGCTTCTTTCCCTCAGTAACATGCGTCTGAGTTTCCTCCCTGTCTTTTCATGGCTCCATAGCTCATTTCTTTTTAATTTCAAAATATTAAGGGGGTACCAAGCGTTTTAGGTTACATGGGTCACTTTTGTAACGCTTGGGTCCTGGCTGAGGGTGTGCCGTCACCCCGAGCGTAGGTGTTCGCCACCCCCTGCCCCCGGCTCATTTCCACGGAGTTCACTCCCTCTGTGCACAAGTGTGCTCCTCCATCAGGACTTTCCAGCCGAGGCTTTGCTTCCTGTTGGAAGTAGGCGGTGATTCTGTCTTACTGCAATTATCAGTATGGGTCTGTTTTAAATCTTGAACATTTTGGTCTGAAAAAAGCTTACTTTTCTGTGAACTTAAAGTTCAGTGACCCGAAGAAATGTGCACAGGACTGAGAAAACGCCATTTCTGGAATTATTTTAAAAAGCTAAATAAATGAGCATGATATGATAGTTGGTTCCCTGTGGAGAGTATCACTAATACAGAGCCACATCTGTTTGCAGTTCTGTTTCCCGTCTCCTGTGGGGACAATCTAGGTAACAGGGAAGGAAGGACACGTGTTCTGGACTTCGGGGAGGAAGCGATGAAAGAAACGTTGTCCTCACAGACGTGGTTCAGCAAATTGCAAAGTGGTCATAAGGAACGGTCTGGTCCTGTTTCCAAAGCATTTATCGTCTTCAGCAGTACATTCAGTCCCCTGCAATTTTCGTGGAGATGTTTTTGAATAATAAAGCGTCATTCCAGCACCCACATGATCGGTGCCACGTCCTCATCTTTTGCCTGAAGTTAATATTGCTTCCCTTTCCCCGTCCCTTTTCTCAGTCCTTAGTAATTTGGTTTTGGCATAAGATTTACTTGTACAGGTTTTATTCCAAGTTTCACTGACTTCTTAGTAAGTTTTAGCTCTGACTTTTCTTTGACGGGGAGAAGGTGCTTATGAATCAAATTATTACCTCTGATTAAAACATTTTTGTTGACACGTGGATTGTAATTAAATTAAATTGAATAATTTGCAAAAAGTTATCCACTACCATTCTGCTATATCATGCAAGGGACTTACTGTCCTTTCGACGTATCGACACTGTGCACAGCTTATGAAACCTGCGTGCATGCTAAAACACTTCTGCTATTTGGGGCTTCAAATTACTGTCTCATGCTTAAAGTTGTCATGATCAGAAAATTCATATGCCTCAAGAACCTCCTGGACCAAGATACATTTCATGTAATTTCATTTTTATATAGGAGACACTAAACCCATTTCTTAGAGATAACTTTTACTTAGCCTCTTTTTACAAGAATATGGTGGCATTTTATATGTATGTTGAGATTTCATGCAAATAAAGTCCAGCTGGATATCAGGAAGGGCTTTTCAACAAGAGGCAATTACGTAATAGAAGCTGATACATATATATTATACACACACGTGTATATACATAAGCGAAGCTGATACATATATATTATACACACACGTGTATATACATAAGCGCATTGTAATTACGGACCTTCTTCAGCTCTTTTGCCACTCAGCCTTGGCCTCTGCCTGTCTGCGCTGCCTTCCTCCCACCCGGGTCTCTCCGGGCGCACACGGCAGCTTGCTCTGCAGGTGGATGCTGCGCTGTGCCCGCCACCCTCCGCCCTGCGCAGACCCCGCGGGACTGAAGTTCTCTCTTGTTCCTTACTCTCAATCCCACTGGCCTGCAAGCAGGTGCCAGACTCTAACACACTGGCTGCAGACACCACTCGTGGGGCCGACTTCGCAACTGGATTTCTGTCTGTGCACACGAAACTGCTTTCTGAAGAGTCGCCGGGTCAGCCTGACCTGGGCCCGGCTTCCCTGCCGCTTCCTGTTTCTTGAACCCTTGCTCTCCGGCTTCCCTTCCTCGTGCTTCTCTCTGCACAATTGTTCACTCCTTGGGTCTTCGTCGTCTTCTCACTTATCTTCTGTCTAAACGCTGCCCGCCTTGGCGGTTCCGGCCATTCCCTCCGACCTAGCCAGGTCACACTGGTGTCACATTGTCTCTGATCTCCGCCCTTCCCACACCCTGACGGTGTCCCAGCTGCTAGACGTGGTCTGCAGACCTGGCGTCCCTACACACAGAGTGTGGGAGGAGTGAGTTACTTCTCTAGACCTCCACTCCTCAGACTGCGTGTCACTTCAGGAAGTTCTGGTGGGTTCCGAGCTGCACCACGGACGTGTCCAAGGTGACTAGAAATCTGTCTCTCTTGCTCACGATAGCCTGGGGTCTACAGGGATGTGGGGTGCGTGTGGTGTAATAATTGGCAATATGTTCCTCACGTTATTTGATTATAACTTTTACTGACATATAATTTACATAGAGGCCATGGGGTTGTATATTTAACTTTTATGAGTCAAGGTGCTATAGCCATTTTTGTACAAGTCTTTGTGTGGACACACGTTTCATATATTTTGGGTAAAGACCACGGAGTGGGATTGCTGGGTTGGTGTATGTTGAACTTCCTGGAAACTGTTGAATAGTTTGCAAAGTGATCGTATCATTTAACAATTTAACATCAAGTGTTCAGCGCACGTACACACACGAGTGTACCAGTTAGAGTGACAATGACGAGCCAAAGCCAATGGATGACATGAGGCATGCCGAGTGGGGTTGAGGCTGCAGTGCGGCAGGCGGAATGTCGTGGGGAGGAGCTCAGGCTCTGAGCCAAGTGAGTGAGGCAGCTGCAGGGGACCCTGGCTCCAAAGTCCAGAGCTGAGTGGCCTGGGGAAGTCGCCTACCCCTCACGCGTGGCTTCCTTCTGGGTAGGATTGGGACAATGACAGTATTTCCTTCGTAGGGCTGTAGGGAGGACCACGTCAGATCATTTGTGTAAAGTCCTTGCAGAATGCCTGGCAAAGTTAGTGTTCAGTAATGCTGTTATCATTAACCTCTGCACTTTATATTTATAGTCATTAGGATTTCCCCTATGAGTTTAATCCAAACAGCAGACAGGAGAGGAGTCTTGACTCCTGAGAAATCCTCTGACACTCAGTCCTGGTGGAGAAACAGAGAAGTAAGCACAGGGAGTCTGGGCAGCACCTGTGAGGCTGAGGGACTTTGAGGACGCCCTGAGTCACGTGTGAGTGGGCATTGTCACCGGCAGCCTCATAAAGTAAACAGCAAAAACCTAGTCGGTTCAGAATCTCAGCACCGACACACGATGGCTGCTCTAGAAACTTACTCCCTGTGGGTCGAAGTGTCTCCAAGGAAAAAGTGGCGATATAATTTTTTTCAAATGGACACAGCGTGGGCAGTTATTGTAAGTGGCTTATGTAACAGTTCGGCAGTGTTTAGTGCCAGCGGTGCACCCTGCAAATGTTAGGGTTACCCTAGACCAGTGATTCTCAGAGTGGGGTGCCCTGGCCTGTTAGGAAGGCACATTCGCAGGCCCCAGCCACCCCTCAGGCCAGCAACTGCACAAGAACCTTCAGAGTTAAGGAAATGTCTACTTTTCAACTTTTACTCACATGTATGCTTTGGACCATTTCCAAAAATTAAAAGCAGGCATTTTATTTCTCCATTTTCCTTCATAGTACAGTTGACCCTTGAACTACACGAGTCTGAACTGTGTGAGTTGTTCTTCCAATAAATATATCGGAACATTTTTTGGATATTTGCAGCAATTTGACGAACCTTGCAGACAAACTGCATAGCCTAGAACTATAATAATAATAATTAATAATAATAAAAGTTAGCTATGTCATGAATGCATAAAATCTATGTAGATACTAGTCTATTTTATTTACTACCATAAAATATTCACAAATCTATTATAAAAAGTTAAAATTTGTCAAAACTTACACATCAATTATGAACTGTACATGGCGCCGTTCACAGTTGAGAGAAATATGAACAAATGTAAAGCTGTAGCATTAAATCAGTACGCACAAAACTAACTGTAGCACACACTGTGCTACTGTGATCGTTTCATAGCCACCTCCTGTTGCTATGGTGGTGAGCTCAAGCGTTGTGAGTATCCACGTAAAACACCACGTGATGCTGATCATCTCCGCGCCAGCAGTTTGTCTCTCCAGTAAATTGCAAATTACAGTAAAAAGTGATCTCTTGTGGGTCTCACGTGTTTTCCATCGTGTTTAGTACAGTACCGTAACCCTGGAATGACACCACGACACCCATACGAAGTGCCACTGGGGCTGCTGGAAGTGCTTCCAAGGAGTAGAGAAAAGTCGCGACGTTACCAAAAACCGTTGAGTTGCTTGATATGTGCAGTAGTTTGAGGTCTGTGGTGTGGGTACCCGCCATTTTATGATAAATGAATCCAGTATAAGAAACACTGGAAAAGGCTGGGCACGGTGGCTCACGCCTGTAATCCTAGCGCTCTGGGAGGCAGGGGCAGGAGGATCGCTTGAGGTTGGGAGTTTGAGACCAGCCTGGGCAAGACTGAAACTCCATCTATACTAAAAATAGAAAAACTAGGAGACTGAGGCAGGAGGATCCCTTGAGACCAGGAGTTTGGGGTTGCTGTGAGCTAGGCCGATGCCACCACACCCTTGCCCTGGCGACAGAGCAAAACTCTGTCTCAAACAAAACAAAAGCCATAAAAAAAGAAAAGGGAATTCATGAAGCCATCACTGCAGCCATGCCAGCCAGGCAAAAAAGCCTTGTGCTTTTTGCAAAATGCCTTTTTATCTCATATTGAAAATGCAGCTTTCATATGGGTGTGGGATTGTTATAAGAAAGGCATTCTTACGCACTCTAATACTATTTGAGAAAAAGCAAAGTCATCACATGACACAGCAAGAGGAGGTGAAGGATCTAGAGCCGGGAATGTAATACCACCAAAGGATGCGTTGACCATTTTAGAAAGAGGTTTGGCTTAAAAACGTCAAAGTAACAGGAGAAGCAGGTGCTGCTGACCGAGAGTCAGCAGGTGAGTTCCAGATGCTGTCAGGAAAGTCACGGAGGAGAAAGGAGGTCTGCCTGAGCAGGTTTTTAACAGAAAAGTGCTCTATTCTCGGTGAAAATGCCACAAAGGGTATTTATTGGCAAGGAAGAGAAGCGAGCACCAGGAGTTAAGGCAGGAAGGGGTTGGCTAACTACTGCTTTGCACAAAAGCTGTGGAGTTTACGGTTGGATCTGCCCTTATCTTGAAGCTGCTAAGCCCGGGGCCTTTTGGTTGTACAACAGCAAGGCCTGGGCGAGAACCCTTTCTCTGGTTGGTTCCATCTAAGCTTTGTCCCTAAGTCCGGGGAGTGCTGCACTAGTAAGGGACTGATTTCTACAGTTCTTTTGATATTGAGCAGTGCCCCTGGTCACCCGGAACCCCATGAGTTCAACACCAAAGGCGTCAAAGTGGTCTGCTTGCCCCAAACTCGATATCTCTAATTCAGCCTCTAAGTCAGGGGGTCATGAGGACCTTTAAGGCCCACCACACGCAGTACTGGAGGGAAAGCATTCTCAACGCCACGGAAGGGAACCCCCGCAGAGAGAACGTCACAAGCATCGGGAAGGATTCCACTGTGGAAGGAGCGATCCTTGTTATAGAAAGGCCATGGAAGGTATCAAGCCCTAGACAGCAAATCTGTGCTGGAGAAAACTCTGCAGGTGTGTGCGTGACTTCACAGGAGTCATGACAAACCAGTCAAGGAAGTCAGCAAAGAGACCGTGGATGTGGCAAAGAGGGCTTCAAGATGTGGATCTTGGGGAAACTCGGGAGCTGACAGACCCCACCCCGAGGGATTAACAAGACGGGTGCTTCCCAGCAGTGCCGGAGGATGGGAAGAAGGCATCGGAGAAGCAGGGCCAGGGACAGACTGGCATCGGACGGCCTGGCGGAAGGTTCCCATCACTCGAGATGGCTTTCGAGGTCTTTCAAGACATGGCCCTGACCCTTCCCTGACCTGTGTGCCGCAACTAAAACGAATGGTGGAAGGAGGCTTGGTGCAGTGTAGAAACATTTTTAGGGAAATGAAAATGCAAAAAGTCAGGCAGAAATCACAATGTATTTCTGTAAAGTCACTCTGAGAGAGCTGCCTCTCCTGCCTCCCCTTCCAGCTCTTCCACCCCCAGACAGCGAGTCCAACCCCTCCTCCTCCTCCTCTTCTTCCTCCTCCTCCTCAGCTACTCACCGTGGAGACTGTGAGAATGGAGACCTTTATGATGACCCACTTTTACCTCATGAATAGTAAATATATTTTCTTTTCCTCATGATTTTCTTTATAACATTTTCTTTTCTTCCTCAGCTTACTTTATTATAAGAATACAGCATATAATACATACAACATGCAACATCTGTGTTAATCATCTGTTTATGTCACTATAAGGCTCTGGTCCACGGTGGCCTATTCGGTAAGTCATTGAGACTCAAGAGTTGCATGTGGATTTTCTGCTGTGCAGGGGGTTGATTCCCCACATCGTCCAACGGTCAACTATATATCAGAAACCTATTTGTAGAATTTACTTAAAAACTACTATTAAACACACACATCACACACACACACACACACACACACACACACACGACAGAACAGGGTTCCGCCTTTAAAAAGGAGAACCTGCCTCTTGTCACACGTGGATGAACCTGGAGGGCATTGCGGTAAGTGAAAGAAATCAGACACAGAAAGAGAAATATTGCCTGCTAGCACTTGTATGTAGAATGCATATTTTAAAAATAGCTTAAGTACACACACACAGAGAGTGAAACCGTGGTTACCAGGGGCTGGGAGCGAGGTGGGGAGAGGTGGGTCAGAGGGCGCAGATGTGCAGGTGTGCAGGGTGAACAGCCCAGAGACCTGTGTGCAGCGTGGGGGTAATGTCAACACAGTGGTGTTTTTAGCTGCTCTCCTCACAAAATGTAACTATATGAGTTGATTTGTTAATCTGCTTCCCTGAGGTAACCACTGCACCGTCTGTCTGTATCTCATAACACCATGTTGTAAATCTTAAACATGCACAATAAAATTTATTTAAAGAGTGGTGATTTCCTGTGGAAAAAGGAATCACCTTTGACACCTTTCGTCTCTGCAGTGTGGCATTTCTCTTCATTACTAGCAGACTTGCAGGAAATACTTGCCCATACACTTTGTTACTTAGTGATTATCTCATCTCTCAATTCCCCTCAGGATGGTATCCCGGTACCAGGTTTTGTCCCCCACATGAAGCATTTGATGGCAATTCTGGAGATACATATATAGAATACGGTTAGAAGAGAACTTATCAATAGCTCTGAAAAAGTTCTAAGTGTTGGAATTGCTCAAATTCCAAGCTGATGAGTGGGAAGCAAAGTATAGTATATATAGTTCTCTCTCAAGTTTCTTAGGAAGGAAAATATATTAATGGCATAATAATTTTTTTTCACTTAATTTGGAACTTTAAGGTAATGCTAAATTATAAAACCTGTACTCCTTCCTTAAAATTAACCATCCAATACGAGCATATATTTAAAACTGCTCACAGGGCACGATGGAGTCTCATAATAGAAAATAGAAAGTATGGTATAAGTTCACTAAGGTATTAAAAAATCTCAAAGAGAGAAGATGCACAGTTTGTAAATGTAGCTCCACGGCTCGGATGACATTTCGTCACTTGTGTCAGCTGTTGCCGTCACGCTGGATTAGCTGTAGACCACACGAGCAACGAACAGCTTTGCACACCTGTCAGCTGACTCTTGACTCTGAATTAACGCCAGGCCCTGCTCTCGTCCCGCAGGCTTACGTGTATGAGATGGGCTCGAGCACCTTTTCCCACCGACTGGCGGGGCACACAGACACCGTCACCGGAGTGGCCTTCAACCCCTCTGCACCCCAGGTACGTCCTACTGTGTGCGCGGGGGCCTCTCTGCTGCACACAGGGCTTGCCTCGGATTGTGTGTATCTGTTAGACTTTATTTTGGTGAGATTTCATATCTAAGGTTACATGCCAGTTCTCACTGAGTGCAGGGAGAAGAACTCAGGAAATAAACTTTTACTGGGAGAAAGAGAAATCCAGAAAAATTTCTTTTGTAATGTAAGCACTTGTCATTCTGTGCCCATGCATGTTTGATGTAGCTGACGTATAGAAAAATGTGGACAGATGTGGTTCCATGTAGCACTATATACGAACACTGTCGTTAAAATTGAAGAAAGCAAGCAAGTACCAGAGCAAGGAAGAACAGGATTTTGAAGATTCATGTGAAAGACTTTGAATATAGTATAGGACCACAAAATTTAAAGAAACTATCTAAATTAGGAGAAAAGATGAAAAGAAAATAACAGTTGCAAATCAATTGTATTAATACGGAGGGAAATCTTTGCAGAAGATATAAAAATACTAACGATTGCACTTGAGTATTTGGAAATGTCAGTTTCGTTTTGTCTTGGTAAGACTGGGGCTTTGATCTGGAGACCAGCATTGCTGTGTGGCTATATGCTTTGTCCTGACGTGTGGGGCTGAGCGGAACTGCGCTACACTCGTGTCTTATCAACCTGCTGGTTTTCGCGGAGCAATGTGTCGTTGCAGTCCAGGGCATGACACCGTGCCCGGCACGTAGTTTCCCTTCAGTGTCCGCTGGGTACTGAAAATGTGAATAAACAAGTCTTGCCTGACGTTGGGCAGAGCTACCATCGGCTCTGTGGCGTTGGGCAGAGCTACCATCGGCTCTGTGGCTTGAAGCCTTCAAAACACCCCATTCCACCACGGCCCTAATTCATCTCTGCAGTCCCCGCAGGTGATACTTAGGGTCATGTTTTTCTCCCCTGTTGCCGTCAGTACTGAGATGCACATCTTGATTATGCTGCACTTGTTCCATTAATGAGATCATGCTACACATCTGTCACGTGCCTGCTTCTGTGGGTGATACGTGTTGCCGTCGCCTATTCTGAGACTGTCAGTATGTTGTTTTGAGCTGTATTCTTTTTACAATCCCTTCGAGCAACGTCCTGCCAGTGAGATGGAGGAGCGGTGCGGCGTGAAAGAAGGAAGAGAAGAGCACGGTAGACCCAGCGAGGGGTGTGGCAAGGAACCGCAGGGGGAGCGTAGATGTTAGTTGTTCTGAAAATACAGTATTTGGCTTCAGAATGTCTTTTAGCATGACTGAACTGAAGAAGCTTTTTGAATACTTGAAAATTTTCAATTAGAAAAAAGTTGTGCAGGTCTCTATTGCCATTGAGATTATTTTAATGAGTAAAAGAAGTAAATGTGGCCTACACACAGCTATGAGCAAGGAAGGGAGGGAGAGGAACCTGCTGACGCCACAGGACACGGCAGGGCGGTGCCGTGAGGGGTGAACGCCGGCAGATGAGCTGGGGGAATGGCTAGTGATGAGCAACGTGGAATAAGAAACCGTGGTGAGAGAGAGAGCTCCTGTCAACACATGTGGCTGGAGCAGGGGCGCTGGGCCGGCTTCCCAGGTGGCGCACTCAGGGCTGGCTGGTGGACGAGGCTCCTGGTCCCGCCATGCGGCCTCTCTGCAGGGCTGCTCACGTGACCTCAGTGCGGGGCAGGTGGCTTCAGGAGTGACGCAGAGTAAGTTCCAGAGAGACAGAGACAGAGACAGGGAGCGTGAGGGCGCAGCGCCTTCCTGGACTCAGCACAGAAGCCGCGTCCCCTCACGTGCTGCACGTCTGCAAGGTCCCCAGACCACCTGGTTCACGTGAGGGGCTGAGAGTGGGACGTTCGTACACAGGCAAAGAAAGATTTCTGGCACAGAGATTGAAATGTAAAGTAGTGAAGAGCGGATTTTTCAGAGAGAGAGGAGAACGAGGTAAAAAAGGAGGGCGTGGCCACAACACATGGAGGGAGGAAGGAAGTGCCGGCCACCGAGGAGAAACCGCTGGAAGTTTTTAAAGGGTAAATGGCTTTTCTTCTCTGCTTCAGCAGACTGATAGCAGAAGCGGCTGCAAAGCTGTCGCAGGTGCTCTTTATTTTTTCCCCTCTTTTCTCTGCGAGGCCGGCTTATCCGGGTCCTGGAAACGTGTTCGGGCAGGAGCTGGGCAGAGCTGGGGCGGGGAGTTCGCACCCCACTGGCCACTTAGGGCCCTTCAGGCTGAAACAGACTCTTAGAGGTGAGTTTCTCTTCAGAGGGGAAATTATGTGTGTGAGTTTATTTTCCTTAACTTTCTATTTGATAGTTTATTTTCCTCTGTTTGATAGGTCATTGTTAACAGTGAGGCCACCTTTGAGGGGCCTGTGTGCCAGCGTGAATTACCCAAAGGTGAGAGTCAGTGGCCCTCTCGGAGCCCGGCTCCCGTATCCCCATGTTCCTTGAAACAGAGGAGACACTTCATACAGCCGCTTGTGGAGTGAATGGATGCATTAACATAATACTAATATATCAAAATTCTGTGTTTATATGTTCTCCATGATGCAAAAAATTCAACCTCTGATGACTTTTATAGTCATAAATATACAAGCATAATTGTCAGTTCCTTATTAATTTTTTAGAATTTCCTGTTCTTTACTGATGTTAGCCTACTTTCTTCTGCATGTATCATTTTACTTCCTGCCCTCTGCCTCCCAGGATTGCATATAAAACAACAAACACAGCTTTAGTTTGCATACACAGAAACAAAATCATTAATTACCCTGACCTACAATAACTTAAAGCATGTTTTATGGCCACTGAAATTTTTTCAGGTTTGGAAAATACTAGTAGTTATTGAAGGGACAGTTGTCACCCACATAAAATTAAGGTTTGCAAATAACCACAGGCAGGAAAAGTTTCTGTTAAAAACAAACATGCCAAAGAAGCACTGTGGAATGGCCAGGTCAACCTCCTCACATCTCCTCCCCCATGAGAGCAAAGAGAATATTCACAGAAATGGTCAAAATCAACCTTTCTTAAGCCTCTGGAAATTAGCAAAAGGCTTGCAGCAATCCATTTATTCAAGAAAAAATGGCCGCGTGTTGTAAACGCAATGACTTTTGAAGTCTGTTCTGCGTAATTTAATGAAAAAGGAGAGCTTGGCTTTCCAGTCGGTGCTGTGGATGAGCAGATGAAGCTCCTCTGGGCAGCACAGGGGAGCCAGGGCGGGAACCTGGGCTAGGGGCTGCCTTAGTACGTCGACGTCACTTAGCGGCGCGTGAGGGCACTGTGGTTTTGAAAGAAAGCGCAGACAGTTTTCTCCTAATAAGCATAGTTTACTTCATATGTGATATGTAACAACACACACCCTAAGAAAAAATTGCACAAGTCTGGTCAAATGTTAGAGGTATATGCTACAAATATTAACACCAACAGCATGTTTCTTGTTTAGAGCAGATGTGGGAAGGAGAGGACTACCAGAGCTGTGAAACTGGTGAATGAAGCTGTACCCGTTCAGGGCTCCGGGGGTGGCGATTTTCTGTGCCAGTTGTGATCAGCTTTTCAGACTCTTATAGCTGGGTCCAGACCCACCAATTTCTGATTGGTTCCTGGCAATATCCTCTCTCTCTCTCTCTAAATTTTATTTTAAAAAATATTACTATAAATTTTCATCATCTCCACAATTATTATTACTTTAAAATGGGATGCTTTGCTAGTTTCAATAGATTTTTGAAGGCTCCTTACTACTATCTCCAAATTACAGCCTCATCAGGTGATGAGACCTCCTCTCTATGACGTCGGCGAGTCCTTGATCAAATGGAAAGCTGGTCCTCTTGGGCCAACGTCCTACGCCAAGAGTAAGCAGGTTTTAGGGATGGCTGGTTCACTATCGGCCGCTGGTATGGTCTGTTACCTGGTGGAGAAAGATGTTATGGGAACATATCTGGATGCCATTTACATCAACCCTTTGCTGCTCTTTGAAGTGGTGAGGATGAACTCCATAGGTTCATAAGCTGCGTAAGCTCAGCTGGAAGACAGAGCGCTGGGTGCTGCTGCTACCAGAATGCATGCAGAGACTCTGCCACGGACTCAAAGCACAGTAACACCCACTGTGCTCTTAGGAATTCTTATTCTTTTGTTTGTATAGCAAGTGTTTGTTGGGCTGTGAAAGCCTTAATCTCCCTGCGTCTTTGAGATAAAGAATGCTTGTTAGTAGCATTTGTTGTCCCGTGTATTTTACAGGGCTACTTGGGAACAAGTGATGTAGCGTAAACAAGTAACAAAAGCTCCTGTCGAAGGTCTTCCGAGGGCGGGGCACTGTGTGTGTTGTCTTGTTCTCGTCACCACCCTCGTTTGCAGACATTAGTGTGGCCTCGTCACAGATGGAGATGTTGGGGCCCAGACAGATCAAGTGTCTCACACACGGTCACACAGTTTGCGCCAGCAGCTTGGTGACTTCAAACCCACGCACCTACTGCACACATTTGTAACAAGATACAAACGCATTGGTTTTGACATCTGTATTTAAGTATTTACTTAAAAGTCCTTTTTGAAACTGTAATGAAAAACTTCTAGACAGTCTTGTCATTGATCCCAAACCTGGGCTGAGCTTGGCAGATCCTTCCTGGGGCTCCGGCCACAGCTCCCCCGTCCTCTCACGTCCTCCAACGAGGACTGGGGTCTTGTCAGCCCCCCAGGCCTTACACTGTCTTGGAGATAAGTCCCTCTGTTGTTTTTGTAACCTCCCACACGGCTGCCTAAATTGTGGGCGTGGATGAAGAAGTGAACTTTACGCTGACCTTTCATTTGGAAACTTGCACTATCCAGGCGCCGGTACCTGCTGGTATTCAAGTACCTTATCATTCTCTCACTGCTATGTAGCACTTTTCCCACTTAGAATCTCATAATGGTCAACATTTTTTCTCCTAAAAATGCTCTGGTGGTTTGAAAAGCTGTAACAGCTAATGGTTTTTTGGATATGTCCTAGTTTCCTATTGCTGCTGTAACAGAGCCCTATACACTGGTGGCTTAAGCCAACACAGACTCATTATCCTGCAGTTCTGGAAGTCAGAAGTCTGGCGGGGTCTCGCGGGGCTGAAACAAAGGTGCCAGCAGGGCTGGTTCCTTCTGGAGGCTCTGAGGGAAGCTGTTTCTTTGCCTTTTTCAGCTTCTAGAGGCTGCTGTGTCCTGCGGCTTGGGGCCTCTCTCGGTCGCCAGAGCCAGCAGCATTGGTACCTTCTCCTAGTGCCTGACTCTGACTTCTTCCCCTTTAGAGACCTTTGCGATTTCATTGCACCCTTGGGATTGCACCGAATAATCCAGAATACTCTCCCCATCTCAGGGCACGTGACCTCATCACATCTGCAAAGTCCCTTCTGCCCATGCTCATAGGTTCTGGGGATCAGGGTGGACATATCTCGTGGGGCCACCATGCCGACCACGGATGACTGGCTGTCTTACCTCTGCTGAGACATCACTTGTTCCGGAGGCCTTGCCAGACGCCTGCCCTGCACAAGTGGTCTCCCTATCTAGTTCACAGTTTCTCACCTCACTTTTATTTTCTCCCAGCACTTGGCCCAGTGATGGACGTGTTTGCTGGTGTCTCTCCCCTGGGGTGTGTGGGCTCCTCTCCTGGGTCTCCTCTTGTTGCTCCTGGTAGTTCTTTTCTGAGAAAATTGGAGAGGATCTTTCTTCCTTGCAACCATTTAAGCCAGTTTTCGTTAACATAAAATAGTTACCTAACTGTATGATTAATGAGTTTTTGCATTTCTCTCTGTCCCCGTGATAAGCTCCTTGAGGAAAGTTACCATCTTTTCTTCTGTGGTTCCTGTACTGATAAAGTGCTTGCACAAATACTCGGTATGTTTTGAAGAATCCATGAGTTCTAGTCTTGAAAATAATTTCTTAAGGTATTTTTCATCTTTGGGTTTTGCTACATAACAAAATCCCTAAAATACTGGAGGTTTTATCCTCACTTACTGAGGGTCAGTCCCAGCCCTGCCGGGCCCACCCTCCATTGGGAGCCTGAAGGGTGGAGTGCAGAGTCCCACCCAGACCTCCTGCTGGCCACGGTGGGGCAGAGGCCCAGCACCTTCCCCGATGTGGCCCAGCGTGGCCAGCAGCGTGGAGAGCTGAGTCCCCCGAGGGTGGGTGGACACGGAGAATGAATATTTCCAAACATGACTGTGCTCAACCATGTTTCATTTTTGTAAAATTGTTATTGAATTTTAGGAGTGACGATAAAGTAATCCAGCACTAATTGTCTTTGCACATAGAAATATCTAACATGCAATCTCATTGCTCCCCAAATTTTGCAGTAGGCATTTTATCTGTGAAATAGCAATGCTTCTTGAATAATGGACTCCAGATATGTTTAGAGGCCTTTGTTGTTTAGTACTGTATTTATTCGATTTTTAAGATATGTGTTATCCCTTTACTAACATTTCTGAAATGGGGTGAACCTTAAAATCTTCATCCTTCTCTTACAAAGCAATGTGTCGCATCCTCCGTTTTATTAAATCACTTGTGCACCTCACACATGATGTTTAAAATCATGTCCATAAAATGAAATACCTGACTCAGGTTTTGTTTTAAGAAAATCGATTAGATGGTGCATAAAAACAATGATTTGAAACTTTTATCTGTGGGAAAAGACCCCTCTGAGTTCCAACCCAGGTGTATTGACATGTAAAATGCATGTGTAGACACAGAAGGATGGCTCTGTATTGAGGACAATAGGATGCTAGAGCCTATGGACCAGCCCCTGAGGCCTACAGAGAGGAAATGCAGGTCCTTTGCCTTCAGCAGCACAGGTTTCAGTGTTGTAGGAGGTAAAACATGTGGTAGTCAGGGTTCTCCAGAGAAACAAAGTCTATAGGAGATAGATGGATGGGTGGATGGATAGATAGATGCATGAATGGATGCCCATGTGGATGGATGGATGGATGGATGGATTTATGGATAGATGGATGAATAAATGGATGGATGGATGGATAGATGGATGGATGGATGCATGGATGGATGGATGGATGGATAGATGGATGGATGGATGCATGGATGGATGGATGGATGGATAGATGGATGAATAGATGGATAGATGGATGGATGCATGGATGGATGGGTGGATGGATAGATGGATGCATAGATGGATGGATGGATGGATGCATGGAATGGATGGATGGATAGATGGGTGGGTGGGTGGATGGATGGATAGATGGATGGATAGATGGATGGATAGAATGGTGGGTGGGTAGATGGATGGATGGATGGATGAGCAGGTTTTTAAATGGGAATTGGCTCATACAACTGTCAAGGCTGAGGACTCTTGTGACCTGCCGTCTGCAAGCTGGAGACCCAGGAAGCCAGTGGTGTAGTTCAGCCTGAGTCCTGGAATTAAAGGGCTGAGAATGAGGGAGGGGCCCTGGTGTAAGTTCCAGACCGAGGTGAGGAGACCAGTGTCGCAGCTCAAACAGGAAGGTGGGAGACAAACAGAAGCATGAATTTCTCCTCCCTCAGAGGATCCTCTCTGCCTCTTTCCTCATCTCATGAATTTCAGTGACTTCCCTGGACTTGAATACATGCTTGCAGAGATAAGCTATTGTCCCCCAAGCACATTTTCCTGGCCGTGTGGCAAGCCCTGGCCCCGCTGCGCTGCTTTTGCTGAGTCAGGATGGGATACGTTGAGTCTGTGCCCAGGACTGGGGTGAGTATGAACTGGACCCCGAACAAATACTGGGGATATAAAAGTCACGTCCGCTGCACACTTGCTGGATGCTAGAAGGTGTGCTCTAAGTTTGTGAGCTTAATTCAGTGTTCTTGAAGATCTGGCCAAGTGGGCATGAACTTTTCCATCTCACAGCTGGGGAAGCGGCACAGAGCTTACCCGCCTTAGTTCTGGGAGCTCCGACTCAAAGGCACAACCTAGTGTAGACGTGGTGACCATTACTTTGTTCCAGGGACACAGCATCACTTTAGGAAAGGCAGGAGAGACAGAGTCCACGACTAGCCTTTTAAAAAAATTTAATAAATCTTAATTGTGAGAGATATTATTCCCTTTCAGAAACTAAAGTTTTGAGCCTCTCAGAATAAATTGCTAGATAGGGTTAAAAAAAATAGTGTTTTCCATCACTGCTATTGCTCAATTGTCAAAATAAGACTTGTGAGTCTTTTGGAAGAGGAACCCTGTACTCGTAGTGATGAAATTATTCTAGCAATGCCTATGGCTAAAGACAAGAGAGGACCGTAACAGCTCCCGAGGGAGCGCTGGCTCTGCAGAATGGCTCAGACCCGAGGCTGCTGCAGCGCACCTGGGTGTCCTGCCAGGACAGGCAGCTGCACACCACATGGCCCGTCACATGCGACTTAGAAGGGTGTTGTCAGCTTCGATTTATGGGGCATTCAGGGGACATTTGTATATTTGCCATAAGACATATTAATATTGCTTTAGTTATTTAACTGTTTAAGATGGGAACACAAGTTCAAGAAGCTTCATGGTTAAATTATCCTGGCTAAGATTGTAGCCAAGCAAGACAGTTATTTCTAGCAAAAGGAATGCAAGGCAGAAGCATCTCACACCAGAGATGCAGAAGATGAAAGGAAACTAGGATGTGAGCCACTGGTACCCGAGTCTGAAAGTGTGGGCTGCAGAAGGGACCTCCTGTTCACAGGAGAAGTTCAGTGAAGACAGTCAGGAAAAGGGTTAGCGGAGAAGAGCTGCTTCCCATGAAGACAAAAGTGATAAAATGTATCAGCACGTGTAACAAAAAGCCTTGAATATAAATTTATCTTGTGTTATCAAATCTATCTGATATTAATATTACACTATCAATTTTATCTTTTGTCAGTTATAAAATAATTACAGTTGTCCTCAGTACAGGTGGGGGTTGGTTCCAGAACCTCTGTGTGAGCCCAGATCTGCACACTCGAGTCCCATGGTCACCCCGCAGAGCCCACATAGCCGAAAATTCAGCCCCCTGTACACACGGGTTTCCCATCCCTCCAATACTCTATTTTTGATCCACGTTTGACTGAAAAAAATATCCATTTATAAGTTCAAACCTGTGTTTTCAAGGGCCAACTGTAATGAAATAAAAGGGGATTAACGTAAGGTAACGTAAAAGCTCTTTTCATAATGATACTGGGCAGTTAGGCTCTATCTCTAATTCTATATTTCTGAAATGCGAGGACTTATTACCGGATGTTTTGCTCGGGTCTTTCCAGCTATACTGGGCTGCATTTAGACCCTGTCAGTAATGCTGCCCTAGAACACAAAGTAGAGACATGGAGATCTCAAATAGTTTATGTGAAGAGACAGAGCAAGGCAGACTTGTGCGTTCAGAGTCTGAGAGCACACTGCCGGGTTTAAGGAAAGGTACGGAACATGCGAAGAAACACATTTGCAAACTTCTCATTTTCTTTTTCGATAGTGATACCACTTATAGTGGGCATTTAAACTGTTTTCAGTATTTTGGTATGATAAGTAATGTTTTGATGTACATCTTTGGGTATACAATGCTTTTGTATCTGGCTTTATTTTCTCAAGACAGGTCATTAGAAGTGGTATTACTGAGTGACATAAACTTAGGAAGGGTTTTGGCAGATACAGACAATGTTGCTCAGGTATTTCCTATTGTTCATCTCCTTACCAGCTTGGTTGTTAACACTTGCATCAAACGGTATACCTCACTCCTTTAATTTGTTTGAATACTTTTCTCTGAACACTAGAGAGGTTGTGCATTGTCCCATATGCTATTAGGTATTTGAATTTTTTAAGTTTTCAAGTTGCTTCTTTATATCCTTTATCACTTTATCTTTTGGACTCAATGTTTTGCTTACAGATTGCTATAGCTTTAAATTTAAAATTAAAATTTTTGCCTTTGTATTATATTTATAGTAAATATTTTCCCAAGATTTGGCTTTGCTTTTTACTTTTTTGTTTTCTCTTTCAAGTTTCATTTATTCTGATTATTTTAGGCCTAGAAAATTTTCCTCCAGAGATTTTTCTCTCTGCTGAAATTATGGTAGAACTTTTAATATGTTATAATAAATTCGAATTCCTGACTGACAGTGCCCATGTGTGGGTCCTTTCTGAGTCTCGTTCTATTAATCACTCTGTCTCTTGACAGTTGGTCTCTCCCGAACCTCCTCTGCTTTTCAGAGTGTTTTGTCGCTTTTGAATGAATGCTGGATGTTGAATGTAGAACGACATACGCATTTATGCCTGGATAGCATGTCTCTTTCTCTGCTAGGTTGTTAGTTTGGTGGAGTCCGTTAAAAGAGTTGGGAATTGAGCTGAGTGTCATTCACTTTAATTATTAAAGCTTTGATTATATTATCGTTATTAGAATTAATCTGTAGGGGTAATTATACAAATAGGAGTATAAAGACAGGTACCATGTTTCCCAAAAATAAGACCTACCCATAAAATACGCCCTAGCAGGATTTCTAAGCATTTGCGCAATATAAGCCCTACCCGAAAATAAGATGTAGTGATGGGCGTGGCTACGCAGCGCATCTGCACAACCCATGCATTTCGTCGCGGAGCGGTAAAGAAGACCAGCAGCCCTTCTCATTTGCCTCATGAGAGCTCTATTGCTCAACATGAGAGATTGGGGCCAATGGTTCTAAAGGAAATAGAGTCGCAAGAAATTCAGAATGGAATTCGGGGTATGGAGAGTTAGGATGATGTTCCGGAAGAAGACGACTTCACTCTATTTGAATAAATGTAGATTGTTGTACTGTCTTTAAAAAAAATAACACATCCCCTGAAAATAAGCCCTAGGGTGTCTTCTTGAGGAAAAATAAATATAAGACCCTGTCTTACTTTCAGGGAAACATGGTATTGTTAACATCTCCAGTATTCTTCTACAAGTCATTTTTTGCCAACCTTTTTCCCCCTAAGACACATGGGGATGGAATTTGAATTTATCTGTTTTAATGCAGCCATATTTCTTTGAGAGTTGTGACTTAGCTTTGCCAAGGAAAAGTAACATAAGCTTATATCTGGAAAAAGTGTCACTTCCGTTAGTTTTTAAATAGGATGAAAATCTTGCAATCATTTTATAAGTAAATTTGTAAATTCAGGAGCAGGATTACACTATTTCCTTCTGAGAACCCTTAATTCAAAGAGTCTGCTTGCGGAGGTCCTTGTACAAGAAGAACACCCCGCAGGGAGTGCACCTGGCTAAGACAGACAGGGCGAGAGATGCGGGCGGCCCGGCTCCACCTGTTCTGCTGTCTGTTGTCCTGGCAGCTCCCGGTCCAAGTGACCTACCTGGTGAGGAGTGAGTGTTAAATCAAACTAAATCTGTCCCGACAAAGCCCCTGTACTGGCACATCTGAGTTCTTACGAACAATCTGCAACCTAACTTGGTCAGTAAGCAAACTGAAGACCCACCTTGTGCTGCCTGTCCGCCAATCCCAGCAGCCAGACGTCAACACCGGCTGTTCAAAGCCTGTTCAAATGGGGCAGACCCAAGCTGTACCCAGTCTGGCTGTCTTTGTACATCACTTTGCTTTTTCTGCCCATAGACCCTCTCCCACCATGAGGTAGTGCTGGGGTCACCCTGAATCTGCTGTTATTCCGAGGGCTGCCTGGGTCTCGAATCGTTTTGTCCTTGTTCGATTAAGCTCTGTTACATTTAATTTTTCTAAAGTTTTTCTTTTAACAGGAGAGATTTCCTGACTTGAGCTTTTTTAAGATAACAAAAAAGATTAGTTGAGAATGAGTAAACATTCCTCAAGGACAACCGCATGATTCACTGAAAGCATTTCTGGGAATGAGGGGTCAGGTGCAGGCGAGGCCTCGTTTCCTTGCTAAGGACAGCACTTCCCAGTGTGGTCCGGGAACGCTCTGCTTCCAACCTGTTTTTCCCTTCTTGGTCCCACGTGGCCTAGAGTCCCCATCTGTGTTGAAATTTCTGTCTTTCATTTCTGTTTTAGTCCTCGAGTTGGTCCTTGCTCAAGGTTCAGTTTTTACCCACCCAGTCCTTCCTGACTTCAGTGGACGATGTCCCTCCCCACAAGCTCCGTGAGCCCCGCCTGTGGCTTCCTGTGACTGTGACTGTGTGATCACGGAAGCAGGAAGGGCCAAGAGAGAGATTCTGAATCCTCGTGGATGGACTGTGACCCCAAAGACCGTGAAAGGAGATGAGAAGAAAATGGCAGATTGGAGAGGGGTTGCTGAGAATGACACATGAGCCTGGTTTAATGGAATCCACGTTCTCAGCAGCACGGCCCTTGGGAGGCTGAACCAAGCAAGATCCGACCCAGGTGAGAAGGAAGCAGCTGCCTCAGCAGGCGGGAGAATTCGGAGGTGTTGCCCAGACCTCGGAGTCACAGCCCATCCTCAAAGGCGTGCACTGTCACCGCAGTTTCACAAGGGCAGGAGGACTGTTCCGTATTCGCGTGGCTCTAGGCTCTGAAACGGCAAAATCCTTGGTTGTTAAACAATTCTAGCTCCTTTAGAATGGTCATCCAACCTGCTCCAGATTGTAAAATGGTTTCTTTAGTGGTTAGACTTAAATACAGAGACGATAAAGTACATCTAATGCATAGTATTAATAGATTTGCATGACTTTAAGAATAACTGGAATAATTAATATTTAAGGTGTTTGTAATTTTTAAAGATATTAATATATTAAAATATATGATTCTAATTTGCCGTCTGAATTAACTTTAGACCTACGACTTTTTAGTTGAAAAAAAATAAGACGATATTAATAAGTTTGGGAGCAGCATTTGAATTTTTAAGAGGACTTGATGATTCATCATTATTTATAAGTTTGCTTTATTAGATTTTGGAGAATTGATTAAGAACTGGGGGCCGTTTTGCTTTTCATTTTTGTCACTTAAATATTCAAGGAAGTCTAATATATTAAATTTAAAATGAGGCTTAGCAATTTTAAAATAATTTATCTAAGTTGTGAATTTAACTCCTTGCCCCCAAGGATGAACATAAATCAAAAGCCACTTTGCATATAATTGTTAAGATTTACCAGGTTTCTAAGTATAATAAAAGATATTAAGTAGAAGTAAAGGCTTGAGGATATTAGGTTTTAAAATTTTGAACATTTAATAAATTGAATTATAATTTTTAAAAAATCAAAATCAACCACAAATAGTTTTCTCTGTCTAAAACCGTCTTGGTCAATCAAAAGCTCACGTTGTGGCGCTGTTACGCTGCCGCGGTTGAGTTGTTGGCAGTTTGCTCGCAGCTCCGGTCCTGGCGTTAGTATTTCCTTCGTGCAATTGTTAGTCATGGAGGCCTGTGACGATGGAGGAGGGGCTGCCCAGTCTTCGGTGGGAAGGGTCTCTTCCTCCTGGGAGTGAGCGCTGGGGAGAAATCCGCAGACCACCCCAGTCACCACGGCACATCCCTGTGTTTAAAGTCACATCACCCAATAGCCCTGTGGTTCACACCCCGTACGGCACCATGTCCCACGGAGAAGAGTTTCACGTGGACGTGGGGCATGGAATGAAAGAACAACGTGTTTCCTCTCAATTCTGCTTCTTTATGAGCTTTGAAATCTGTGAATAACACGGCTGAGCAGAAACACTGGAATCGGCGCTGGCGGTCACGGCACAGGTGCGCTTGGCCAGGAGGAGCTGTGATGTCATCACCCCGCTAACTTCCATTTCCCCCTCGGGAATACACATCGCTACGTTGGGTCTTCGCTGACTGTCAACCCATCATCTTGATCTTTTCTCTTTGAAAAGAGAAAAATGATCATTTTAGGGTTTCTGTTCTCTTCTTTGCCATTGTGAAAATGCATTTTCAGCCGTGTCTTCTATGATGCGCTTTTTACTTCCCAACTCCGAAAATCGCTGTGATTTCGGGAGATTTGAGTGTGTGCCGCCTCGCTGCTCTCATGCACGGCTGTCTCCTTTCAGCGTGTTCCTGTCCCTGTCGGCTCCGACAGTCTTGCCGCCTCTCACAGGAGGCACATACAAGACACGAAGCAAGCATTTTATAGAAAGCGTTTTGTTTTCCTTAGACGTGGATTTCAGTGCTTCTTACTCTGAAACCGCCTGTTCACCTGGAATCTTGCAGAAGACGGGAGCAGCTGGGACCCGCCTTGCCCTTCTCTGTGGGCCTCTGGCTCCAGCGTGGTCGTCGTCAGACGCGGAGCCCACACATCCCAGTTATCCCAGTTGGAGGATGTGGAGCTCGTGCCATCATCTCCAGGGACAGGCCCTTCTCGTGAAGCTACTGCCGCTTTCAGCGTGACCTGCCACCCCAGTGGCTCTCATGGGGTTCTGCCGACCCCTCTCAAATGCCAACACCGTCTGCGCTCCGTGTCCCCTGCACGGGCAGCTGGCAGCCCCTTCCTGCATCTGCAAAGGGCGGGCACATGGTCCGAAGTCTCCCAGAATAGCGTGGCCCACTGCCGGACTTCTCCTTTTCAAGCTGCTTAGTTTATCCTTAGAGTCGCAGCCTCCACATCGACGTAGAGAGCGGGGTGCTGTGAGGTGTTCGGTCCTTGGAGCACCCTGTAAGCGGGACCTGGTGGCCCCTGGTTTTGCAGATTCTAATCCAGGGGCTGGCCATGGGGCTGCCGGGGGTGGAGGAACTTCCAGAATTTCTTCAGGGCCAGTACAGTTTCATTTTTCCAGAGGGTGGCTCATGTGTCGGCCGAAATGTGTTTCTCAATCTTTCTCCTTCAGGCTGTGGCGGTTGGAAAATATCTTCCAGATTCCTGCAGTGGAGCCCTGCGGCCGGTGCCTGCTTGGCCGGCTTTCATAGCTTGTGGTTGTGGGGTTGTGTGAGGGAGCTCCCTCAGGAATTCCTAGCATGGTTCCATTTTAACCCAGGAGTCTCTATGTGAAATTAAACTATTTAGAGAGAACTTAAGGACAACTCCTTATAGGGAATTTTACACCGGCCAAAAAGGGTTGCTGGCAAACTACGATAGTCTGTACACTTCAGGGTACCACAGTAGGCACGTGCACCGTTCTCCCACACGAACCGTCGTGTTAGGGTGCCCAACCCTGTAGCCGCTGTAACCTGGATTTCCTATATCTTTAGGGAAGTGCGCTCAGACTGCATTTCTCACGGGACAGACTCAAAGCGTGCGTGGCCTCTCACAGGCTGCAAG
>VBSM01000361.1:107645525-107689994 GCA_008086735.1 Cheirogaleus medius | reverse complement strand
AATAAAACCAAACATAGTAAATGTTAATTTGGTTTTGTAGTCGAGTTCCAGGTTTTGAGTGTTTACACGTTTTCCCGTTATCGGCTGTATTAAATGCACATTGCCTAGCCACGTGAAGACTATCCTTAGCTTTATTACCAAATTCAGTTCTGATACATTTTTGATTCTCCAAACCAAAATCTGATTATCCTTTTCAGAGAGTGTTTCTATTAGGTTGGTGCAAAAGTAATTGTGGTTTTAGCATTGTTGGAATTTGTTGTTTGATATTGGAATACATTCTTAAATGTGGTTATGATATACATCATTTTAATGCACATTTCTCACTTTATGATTTTTTTGCCAATGACTTATTACTTGCTGTTTACTTGATATTTATTTTAGACTATGGAAATGATGTTAGAAAAAAAGCAAATTCCAGTCATTTTCTTATTTGAGTTCAAAATGGGTCATAAAGCAGCAGAGACAACTCACAACATCCACGACGCATTTGGCCCAGGAACTGCTAATGAACCTACAGTGCGGTGGGGGTTCAAGAAGTTTTATAAAGGAGACGAGAGCTTTGAAGATGAGGAGTGCAGTGGCCATCGGAAGTTGACAATGACCCAATTGAGAGCAGTCATCGAAGCTGATCTTACAACTACATGAAAAGTTGCCAAAGAATTCAGCATCTACAATTCTACTTTTGGCTTCAAGCAAATTGGAAAGGTGAAAAAGCTCAACAAGTGGGTGCCTCATGAGCTGACCGAAAATCAAAAAAATTGTCGGTTTGAAGTGTCATCTTCTTTTATTGTACGCAACAACAGCGAACCATTTCTCCATTGGATTGTGGTGTGCAACGAAAAGTGGATTTCATACGACAACTGGCGATGACCAGCTCAGTGGCTGGACGGAGAAGAAGCTCTAAAGCACTTCCCAAAGCCACACTTGCACCAAAACAAAGGTCATGGTCCCTGTTTGGTGGTCTGCTGCCAGTCTGATCCGCTGCGGCTTTCTGAATCCCGGTGAAACCAGGACATCTGAGAAACATGCTCAGCAAATCGATGAGATGCGCTGAAAACTGCAACTCCTGAAGCTGGCATTGGTCAACAGAAAATTCTTCTCAACAAAAATTCATCTCTAGACAACGCCCAACTGCACGTCACACAACCGACGCTTCAAAAGTTGAACAAACTGGGCTACAAAGTTTTGTGTCATCCGCTACATTCACCTGGCCTCTTGCCTACTGACTACCACTTCTTCAAGCATCTCGACAACTTTTTGCAGGGAAAACACTTCCACAACCAGCAGGATGCAGAAAATGCTTTCCAAGAGTTCGTCGAATCCCAAAGCTCGGATTTTTACACTATAGGAATAAACGAACTTATTTCTCTTTTTGCTTATTTGGCAAAAAATGTGTTGAATGTAATGGTTCCTATTTTGATTCATAAAGATGTGTTTGAGCCTGGTTATGATAATTTAAAATTCACGGTCCAAAACTACAATTACTTTTGCACGAACCTAATATGTGAGGGGTGCGTGGCAGTGACGTGACGCCCAGAGTAAGGGCGTGCGCTCCTGTGGTCTCTGACGTTGCTGTAACTCACACGGGATCCTGAATCCAGGTTCTGTTGCTGTTTAGTTTAAGCAATACAAAGGTACTTCAGTGAATCGCAGCTCCGGCCCTCTTAACGAATGACAAAACAGCAAAATTAATAAATGGTCGTCGTCAAATATTTTTGTAGTTTCCTTACCACGCAGCACGTTTTGAAGGCCAGTGATGCTGTGAGAACCTGCTCATCTCCCTCAGGACAGTGTCTGTGGCAGGTTCAAGGGCCGACCCTGCCAGGGGCCAGGGGCCGTCAGACCACAGTGCCGTGGCTGTGCCCAGGTGGGGCAGGACCTGCCTCCCGGCCAGGCAGCCCTCCCTGCCGTCACCCTCAGAACTGACTTCAGGAATTTCAGAAATAAGAATTAGGGCTTTCTTTTTTTTTTTTCTTATTTAAGTATTTATTTTTATTTCAAAATATTAAGGGGGTGCAAATGTTTTTGGTTGCATGGATCACTTTTGTAACGCTTGAGTCAGGGCTATAAGTGTGCCCATTGCCTAGATCATATGCATTGTACCCATTAGGCAGGTTTTTGCCCATTTTCCCCTTCTTCTCTCCCCAGCTTGATTTCCACTGTGATTTACAGCCTTCTGCACACGTGTGCTCATTGGGTAGTTCCAATTCAATAGCGAGTACGTGTGGTGTTTGTTTTTCCAGTTCCATCCAAATTGTTGCAAAAGGCATTAATTCATCCTTTTTTATGGCTAAGTAGTATTCCATGGTGTGTGTGTGTGTGTGTGTGTGTGTGTATACACATACCACATTTTGTTAATCTACTCATGAATCGATGGGCACTTGGGTTAATTCCACATCTTTGCAATTGTGAATTGTGCTGCTATAAACATTTGAGTGCAGGTGTCTATTTGATGACTTCTTTTCCTTTGGGTAAATACCCAGTAGTGGGATTGCAGGATCGAGTGGTAATGGTGTTCTTTATCCCTGATGATGCCTTTTGCTTTGAAATATACTTTGTCAGATATTAATATAGGCCCTCCAACTTTCTTTTGTTAGTGTTAGGATGGTATATCTTTTAAAAATTGTTTTCCTTTTAATGTATCTGGGTCTTTATATTTGAAGTGCAGTTCTTACAGGCTGTATTTAGTTTGGTCTTAATATTTTATCCAATTTGACTATTTCTGCCTTTTAGTTTGTGGGTTTAGACCATTTATATCTAATGTGATTATTGACATGATTATGTTTAAGACTTTCTTACTCATTCGCTTTCTATTTTTTCCATCTGACCTTTGTTCCCTTTTTCTTTTTCTGTTTTCTTTTGGCTCAATTGGATGCTTTTTTGTATTTACATGTTACCACCTTTTTTCAGCTTTTTAGGTGTAAATTTGCTTCGTTAATTTGAGGTTGCTTTAAGGCTTGCTGCTTACATCTTTAGCTTATGACAGTCTGCCCTCAAGTGACATTGCATCACTGTACCGCACAGTAGTAACCTCCCATTTTTCCCCCCAGGGCTTCATGCTATCATTGTCATGCATATTTTACTTTTACTTATGTTTTTCTGCCCCAAAATTCACAAGTCAGAATCTTTACTCCCAAGGTGATAGCGTTGGAGGCGGGGCCTTTGGGAGGTGGTTAGGCTGTGAGGGCAGAGCCTCGTGGGAGGAATTGTAAAGGAGGCTTGCAGGAGCTTGTCCGTGGTTCCCCACCCGCGTGAGGACACAGAGGGAAGGACCGTTTATGGGAAGTGACCCTCACCTTGATCTTGGACTTCCAGCCCCAGAACTGCGAGAAATAAATGTTTGTTGTTTAAAAGCCACTCGGTTTATGGCATTTTTGTCATAGCAGCCTGAAGTAAGACAACACATGTTATACGCATGCTATAAATTCTATATGGTATTATTATTGATTTTGTTTAACCACATATCTTTTGAAGATATTTAAATAATAAAGAAAAATTCTACACATTAAATATTTGCCCGTGTAGCTCCTCAGAAAATCTTTTGAGCCTTGATTTTCTTATCTCTAAGCTTAGGTTGTTGAGTGATACGATCTCTACGGGTCTTGACTAACTCTCTCCTCGACGAAGAGGATTGTTGCAGCACGGAGCTCTGTGTGGGTGCATGTGTGTGTTTCTGGCAGGGCAGCTTAAATATTTATATACATGTATTTGTATACTGCATCTCACAAACACGCCGCGCCTGCAGATAGATGGTTATGGTATGTGCTGGGCGTGTGACTGAGGATCACAGGGCAACTGAACCAAGTCTGGTCCCCGTGAGTGGCGGGGCCACAGCAAGCCCACCTGTGTCTGGGTTCAGACCCTCGAGGCACCGTCCCCGGTCCTGGCTCCGCCCGCACCCTCCTGCCACGTCTGCGCAGGCCTCCCTGCACGCGGGGCCCACAGGGCCTCCCTCGGGTTTCTCGTCAGAGCCATGCGCAAAGCCTTATTTCTTATTTGTAGGCAAAGACAAGATGGTTTGAGTACAGTTTAAGCATTTACTTCTTCTTATTGGGTGCTGACTATGTAATGTCTCTATTCTTAAACGTTTTATTTATTTACTCATCACAACCTTAGGAAGTGGGTGCGTAATTATCTCCATATCACAGATAAGCAAACCGAGGCACAAAGAAGTTAAAATGTTAGTAACGTGGACAGATTCTAACAGTTGGTGAGTGGAGACGCTGGGGTTTGAACCTCACCCGTCTCACTCCAGACCCGTCCTCGAGCACTGTGCCCACCACTGCCACCTGCAGGCTGGGTAGGAGGGGAGGGACGTTGATGTCACCTCCAGTGAGGACCAGGGAGGTGTCCGGAAGAGGACGAGATGCACAAACTTTACCAGGCATGTTCGACGGCAGAGACCACTTCTGACTTGTTATGGAGACACAGGGACTAGAAAATGTTTTCCTCCTTAGCTTTATTGACTAGAACTGAATTCCAAATCAAAATTTCAAAAAAGTTGCTGTTTCTATTCTGTGAGAGGCAGCATAGGTTCTATTTCTATTCATGTGGCATCAACATTTTTTCCTTTTTCCATCACCGAGCGGTTTCAAGGATGTGCTTCACATACCATTTTCTGGTTCTGCAGAGGGTGTCGTTTCCAGATATTTCCTGTTTCATCGTGCCACGTCATAAAAGCCAATGTCGTTCCCAAGGAATCTGCACCACCTTCTTTTTGGAAACTGTTCTGCAGATTCTACTGAAGTCAACAGCAAAGCCCCGAATTTGACTGCCGTGCAGGCTAGCAGCCGAGGTAGCCGGCCGTCGTCACGTTGCCTGTTTTAATATTCAGGTAATTTCTCTAAGAGCCAAAGGGAGCCCCCGCATCGCGTGGATCTCTCACTACAGCGCAGGCAACAGCGTCCAAATGGGGCTCAAGAGACAGAGCATAAACAAGGGCTTGGCTGCAACCTTTGCGGCTGCTGACAGAACTCCAGCAGAAAAGGAGGGAAACCGAACTCTGAAACTGGAGGGACATTATTGTTTTTGCTGCAAACCATCCAGGCCTCTCCGGCCTGTGACTTCCAAGTGGAGTGTATTATGTTCTATTGCAAAAACAGAAGGTTTTTACCTTGAGCCATTAATAGCAGAATTCATTCCAGGACCCAGATGTGAGCAACGTACCTCTCGCTGCAGTAGTCGTGGACAGTCTGTTGCACTGAAGATTTATGTGCTCTGGGCAAGTATCGACTTAGCTGAGTGGCAAATGATTGGATTGGAAAAATCATGGTGCACAAATGTAACTACATAAAAATCTACTAGGGAGTTTCTGAAAAAAAACGAAGATTTCTGGGCGCCTAACCCAGAGGCTCTATTTCAACAGGTCCATAGAAGAGCCTGGAAGTTTGTCTTTTCACCTCAGGATTCTGTGGCTGGGGGGGTCTCAGATGCCCCTTTGAGGGGTCCTGCATCATGTCACCTCGAGGTGGGGCCCGGGCCCTTTGCAGATGAGCTGTCCTCTCCATCCGAGTGTCTGCCCGGCACGGGGCTGTGCTGCTCCGGCCTCCAGCCGCTGGCCTCCCCTCTGACCCTGGAGACCTCGTCTGCTGCTTGCTGGGACGGAGCCCATGGGGCCTGACCCCGAGCTTGTTCGTGAGCTCAGTAATCCAGTGGTGCTCCCGGACTGTTCCGGCCTGGCCAGCGATGTCATAGCGCTCATTGTCAAATGCCACTTCATAGTAAATAGTGAGTATGATATTGTTGTGGAACCACAAATTCAGGCTTGCGTACCCGACGTGCAGCTGCAGCCAAACACTGTGACGCTGGTGTCTGAGGACAGACAGAGAAAGGCTTATTCGATTTGGCCAAAGTGAGAAGACAGGAGAGCAAACCCTCCGGCCTGCCTCACCACAGAGGCACAGCTTTCACATGGGTGGAGGGTAAGGCAGGGTCTGCCTGGGTTCCGCCTGGAGCAGCCAAACCTCTGGGCGGCAGCAGCGAGTCCCAACTTGCTCAGGGAGTTTCATTCCTTCTGCGGAAAAAAATCCTGGATCCTGCTGTGACCCTGGAGTTATCTCTTCCTGCTCCGTAAGGAAACAGCGCCCAGTAGCTGCGAGGACACGGCGCAGGGCGGGGAGCACACGGCCAGCGTGTGCCGCAAGCAGGGCCCAGTCCCCTTTCACGTGATCTCAGTCGTTAAACACGCCGGGGAAATAAGATCTCACGGGCTGGTACGATATCACACGCAGGAAGTATTAATATTAAACTGGTGCTTCCCGAGGCCACTGGAGCACAAGGTGAAACAACCACGAGGAGATTCTAAGTTCACATGTGCTCAAAATCACTAGTTGACATACTTCAAACACAAGAATACTTCGGGGAGGAGTGTTTCATGTATTGAAGCTGTCGTTATTTGTAGGAAATGGAAAAGTCAAAAGGAACATTGGACTTAGGCCTATTTCCGATGAAATGCAAGTCACGCTTGTTTGAACCCGGAGGTTTTAAAATCACGTGAGGAAACATGACGGTGTGATGCATTCAACGAATTCCATAGTTTTTAGCAATCATAAACATACTACACATTTCAAAGGGTTTTATAGGCACGAGGGTTCCTATGGAAACTGCAAAACACATTGCTCAGGTTCACGTTGCCGTCGATGTGTTTCTCCAAGTCTAAACTGGCGTCCAGTGTAGAAAAGGGCAGTGAGAGTAACCTCCTTTGTTAGGCACAACCCTTTGTGCTGACAATTTTTTAAGTCTGTGGAGGCAGAAGCATTATATTTTTCCATATTTTGATGTTTCTATTTTTGCCTTTTTTATAAAAGAGTTGAGGTCTCGCCACGTTGCTCCAACCCCTGGGCTCAAGCCATCCTCCCGCCTCAGCCTCCTCAGCTGCTGGACCTCAGGCGCACGCTACCCACGCTCCGCTCATACTTCAGTGTTTTCATTATTTATTTATTTATTTATTTATTTGTTTATTTATTACTTTTTGTCTTTTGCTTTATTTAGCCTATTGCTTTTGAAATTTAACCATGTTGTTGAATGTAACAGAGGTTGATTCCTTTTTTTTTCCTTTTTATTTTATTTCAAGAAAGTATGAAAGTACGAACATTTTGGTTGCATTTTATATCTTTAAAGAAAATAATTTTTTGGATAAGAATTAGAGATGAAAGATTGAAGATAAAAGCAATGAAAGTGCTGGCAGTTTGTCTGCAGTAGCCTCGAGTCAGTGAACGATCCGAATCACGTAGGAGGAGGACGCTTTTGTATCCGGGCAGCGCGACCCCGGCCCGGGGCCAGCCCGGGGCACAGCCGCGTGAGCCCGCCCCTGGGGTCCTCACGTGCCCCTCCCTCAGTCCTCGTTTCCACACCCAAGGTGGAGAGTGTCCCGCCTCTGTCACAGAGGCTGGTGTGGTCTTTTCCAGATCTTCACGTAAGTGGAATCTTCGGCGTGTTCTCTTCCCTGTTCGACCTCTTTGGCTTGGCTCAGTGGTTTTGAAATCCCTCCACCACGTCGCGAACACTCGTGGGCCCTGCGCGTCGCTGAGAAGCATCCCTGTGCGCGACCCTCCCTCAGAGGAGGATCTCTCCATGTTCCTAGTTTTAGGGGATCACAGAGGAAGCTGCTGTGGAAATTCTGTAGGACGTTTGTGTGAACAGAGGTTCCCGTTTCTCCTGAGTAGGCGCCCGGGAGTGAATCACTGCGTCACGGTGGGCATGGGGGCAACACGAACCGACTGCCCGCCAGTGTCCCAGCGCGGCTGTCCACGTTCTCAGGGCATCGGGCTTTGTCAGTCTTTTTAATTTTGCCCTCAAAGTGCAGGTGGAGTGGTGTTTTAACTGGGTTTAATTTGCATTTCTTTCACAATAAACGATATCGAGCACCTTGCCCTATATTTACAGGCCTATTTTTAATGGGGTCATTTTTTAAATTATTGAGTTGTAGAACTTTTTAAAAAAATGCATTCTGGATACTAATCACGTGTCAGATATATGTATTGCACATGTTTTCCCCTAATCTGTGGCTTGTCAATTTATGTAATAGTGGCATCCTTTAATGAACAGGTTTTAATTTTTATGGAGTCTAACTTTCTATTTTATTGTTAGTGCTTCCTGCAGCCTGTCTTTCTGTGTTTCCTGCTAGGGATTTTGTAGTTTTTATTTACTTTTAGATCTATGACCCGCTGTATCAGCTGTCTGTTCTGCTTGGCAGTACTGGAAAACTTACTGTCTCACAGTTTCTGTGGGTCGAGAGTCAGGACGCTGGTGGGCTGGACCCCTGGCAGGGTCCCCCAGGCTGTGACCAAGACGCTGGCGGGGCCTGCAGTCCCTTCTGAGGCTCTGCTGGGGACGGATCTCCTCCCATCTTACTCCAGTTATTGCCGGATTTTAGTTCCTTCTGGTTGTAGGACTAAGGGCCTCTGGTTCTTGCTGGCGACAGGCTTGAAGCCACCGTCGGCACCCAGAGGCACTGTGGGCCCTACCTCACAGGTCCCAACTCGGCCACCTGCCTCCTTGACCACATGGGAGAGAGCCTCCCACAAGGGGAAGCTGTGCAGAGACCTCTACCCCTCACACGCACGCACCTGTCCGGCAGGAGCGGGTCCCACGGACGTGGTCTCTCCTCCACCTCCATCCAGAACTGATTTTTGGGGGTGGAGAAAGGTAAGGTAGAGTCATTTTCCCCATTTATGAATATCTATTTGCTCTAGCATCTCACATTAAAATACTTTCCTTTTTCCACTAAATTTCCTTGCAGTCCTTGTTGAAAATCAATTAACTCTATAATTATGGGGTAAATCTCTTGCTTAATACTTAATCTTTTTATCATTTTGAAAGCTATTTTAAGTGAATTTGGTTTATCCTTTCAATGGTATGGTTGTTATTCTAATCGTCTAGTGAAGAAATTTCTCTCAACTAATAATATGTGGAAAATGTTTATCAATCTTAAGATTTCATTACAAAGTGAAGTTTCATTAATATCCTAGAAAATTACAGCAATAGGTTAACTATGTTTTAACTGACCTCGTGCATAGTATGGTGATTGTTTTGCTCTATTACTTTACAATTTCAATTTTTCCCTAAGAATTTTAGCAAGAAACATAAATGATCGTTGTTTTTTGTGCTGCTATCAACATTCAAGTGCAGATGTCTTCTTTATAGAATGTCATTTGTTTTTTTGGGTAGATGCCCAGTCATGGGATTGCTGGAACAAATGGTAGATCTACTTGGCTTTCTTTGAGATATCTCCATATTACTTTCCACAGAGGTTGTACTAGTTTGCAGTCTCACCAGCAGTGTAGGAGTTTTCCTATCTCTCTGCATCCATGCAAATATTTATTGTTTTGGGACTTTCTGATAAAAACCATTCTCACTGGAGTTAAGTGATATCTCATTGTAGATTTGATTTGCATTTCCCTGATGATTAGAGATGATACTGAGCATTTTTTCATATGTTTGTTGGCCATTAGTCCGTCTTGTTTTGAAAAGTTTCTGTTCATGTCCTTTGCCCACTTTTTAATGGTGGTGTTTGATTTTTTCTTGCTGATTGTCCTGAGTTCTATATAGATTCTAGTTATCAGCCCTTTATCAGATGTATAGCATGTAAATATTGTCTCCCATTCTGTAGGTTTTCTGTTTGCTCTTGTGATAGCTTTTTTGGCTGTGCAGAAGCTTTTTAGTTTGATCAGGTCCCATTTATTTAGTTTTGTTGTTGCTGTGATTGCCTTTGGGGTCTTCTTCATAAATTCTTTCCCTAGACCAATGTCTATAAGAGTTATTCCAACATTTTCTTCTAGAATTCTTATAGTTTCATGCCCTAGGTTTAAGTCTGTTATCCACTGTGAGTTGATTTTTGTGAGAGGTGAGAGGTATAGATCCTGTTTTAGTCTTCTACATGTGGCTATCCAATTTTACCAGCACCATTTATTGGAATAAGTATTCTTTTCCCCAGTGTATGTTTTTGTCTGCTTTGTCAAAGATTAAATGGCTATATGAGGATGGTTTTATATCTGTGTTCTAAGTCCTTTGCCATTGGTCTATGTCTCTGTTCTTGTGCCAGTATCCTGCTATTTTAATTACTAGAACCTTGTAGTATAGATTAAGTCTGATAAATTGATGCCTCCCAATTTGTTCTTTTTGCTTGAGGTTGCTTTTGCTATACAGGGTCTTCTCTGGTTCCATACAAAGCATAGAATTATTTTTTCTAGATCTGCAAAAAATGATGTTGGTATTTTAATAAGGATTACATTGACTCTGTAGATCACTTTGGGTAATATAGACATTTAACAATGTTGATTCTGCTGACCCATGAGCGTGGTATGGTTTTCCAGCTGTTTATGTCCTCTGCTATTTCCTTCCTCAGTGTTTTGTAGTTCTCCCCTGTAGAGGTCTTTTACCTCCTTAGTTAAATATATTCATAGGTATTTTATTTTCTTTTTTGCTATTGTGATGGGCATTGAGTCTTTAATTTGTTTCTCAATTTGACTGTTCTTGGCATATAGTAATGCTACTAATTTGTGTACATTGATTTTGTAACCTGAGACTTTGCTGAATTTCTTTATCAACTCCAGTAGTCTTATGGCAGAATATTTGGAGTTTTCTAGATATAAGATCATATCACCAGCAAAGAGCGATAGTTTGACCTCTTCTGCCGCCATTTGGATGCTCTTGATTTCCTTCTCTTGTCTGATTGCTGCTGACTTCCAGCACTATGTTGAATAGAAGTGGTGATAGAGGGCAACCTTGTCTGGTTTTAGTTCTTAGTGGGAATGCTTTCAGTTTTTCCTCATTTAGTATGATGTTGACTATGGTTTGTTGTATATAGCTTTTATCATTTTTAAGTAAGCCCTGTCTATGCCTATTTTGTTAAGCATTCTTATTGTAAAATGGTACTGAATTTTGTTGAATGCATCTATTGAGAGGATCATATGGTCTTCAGGAAACACATATAACCCACAAGGATGCATTCGAACTCAAGGTTAAGGGATGGAAAACAATATACCATGCAAATGGAAACCAGAAGAAAGCTGGCATAGCAGTTCTGATTTCAGATAACTTAGTCTTCAAATCAACAAAAGTAAAGAAAAACAAACATGGTCACTATATAATGGTGAAGGGTATAATTTAGCTAGAAGACATAACAATTCTAAATATTTATGCACCTAATGCAAGTGTACCCAGATTCATAAAGCAAATTCTACTTGATCTAAACAAAATGATAAACAGCAGCACTGTAATAGCTGGGAACTCCAACATCCTTCTGACAGAACAGGACAGATCTGCCAAACAGAAAATAAAGAGAAACAATGGACTTGAGCAGAACTCTAGGACAAATGGGCCTGACATTTATAGAACATTCTACCCCAAACCACTGAATATACATTTTTTTCATCAGCTCATGGGACGTTCTCTAAGATTGACCATATCCTAGGCCACAAAGCATGTCTCAACAGATTTTTTAAAAAATAGAAATTATACCATGCATCTTCTCAGGCAACAGTGGAATAAAGTTAGAAATCAACTCCAACAGAAATTCTCATCTCTACATGAAGACACGGAAACTAAACAACCTTCTGCTGAATGATTATTGGGTTAAGGAGGAAATTAAGATTAAAATCAAAAGGTTCTTTGAACTGAATGATAAAGGAGACATGAGTTATCTAAATCTGTGGGACACAGCTAAAGTAGTCCTGAGAGGAAAATTTATATCCATAAATGCCTACATACAAAAGATAGAAAGATCACAAATCAAGAATCTAATGAATCATCTCAAACAAATGGAAAAGGAGGAGTAAACCAGCCCCAAACCCAGTAGAAGAAAAGAAATAACAAAATCAGAGCAGAACTGAATGAAATTGATAACAAAAATACTATAGGGAAGATTAATAAAGCAAAAAGTTGGTTCTTTGAAAAAATAAACAGAATCGACACGCCTCTGGCTAGATTAACAAGAAGCAGAAAAGAAAGGACTCTAATGAGCTCCATCAGGAATGAAAAAGGAGCAATTGCACCTGATACCATGGAAATACAAAATATCATCTATGAATACTGTAAAAATCTCTATGTACATAAACTTGAAAATGTGGAGGAAATGGACAAATTCTTAGAAACCCACAGCCTCTCTAGGCTCAATCAGGAAGAAATAGAATTCCTGAACAGACCAATATCTGGTACTAAAATTGAATCAGCAGTAAAAAACCCTCCTAAAAAGAAAAGTCCTGGACCAGATGGTTTCACACCTGAATGTTACCAGACCTACAAAGAAGAAATGGTGCCTGTCCTGCAGAAATTATTCCACAACATTGAGAAGGAAGGAATCCTCCCCAACACCTTTTATGAAGCCCACATCACCCTGATACCAAAACCAGGAAAGGACGCAACAAAAAAAGAAAACTACAGACCAATATCCTTTATGAATATAGATGCAAAAATTCTCAACAAAATCCTAGCAAACTGAATTCAGGTGCTTATCAAAAAAAAAATAATCCATCACAACCAAGTGGGCTTCATCCCAGAGATGCAGGGATGGTCCAACATAGTGCAAACCCGTAAATGTAATTCACCACATAAATAGAAGTATAAATTACAGTGTTTCTCATCTGAAAGTATTTATCTCATTGTGGAGCCAAAGTGCACATCTACCACACAGAATTCTAGAAAGCAAAAATCTATGTGGACAGTCTACTTTTAAAACATTTTAAAAGGTAAATCACTAGAAACCGAGTGAATTTTATGTTTAAACTTAGGCTGTAATATAACCGAGGAAGGTTTTATTAATGTACTGGTTCAGGCAGCACAGCGAGTCCTCTTTCGTGCTCATGCGCTGCATTTGCTGACCGAGGCGAAGGCTGCTGGTGCCCTCGTCGCGGGGCCTGCTGCGCGGGCGGGTGGCGGAGGAGCCGGGCAGAAACCACGTTTGCTGTGCAGCCTCAGAAGTTTGCGATCTGGAATACTAAAACGCTTACTTTTCCTAAGGATACACACTGCTTCAATATTTTTATTTGGCTATATCCTATGCCATTTTGATATTTAAAATTGCATTTTGCCAGTAGTGGTTACATAAAAAGTACCAGAGTCAGCAGTAGGACTGTCGATCACAGCACATCCGTGGTTTGCTGGCAGTGTACCGACACGTTGCAGCACTTTTTCAAGTTTTCTCGATGGGAGGAATCGCCTGTGTCCGTGTTAATTGCCCCTTCTCTTTGCATAAACCACTGGATTTTCCTTTAGAGCACTGTATACATTTGTGCCCATCTGCCACCCTGTCCCGCCAAGCCACTAAGTCCTTCCAGATCTTGAGGCTGAAGGGAACATGTGTGCCGGGTGTAAACATACCACTCATTTCTAGCCACGGTTACGCAGTTTGCTATTGAATGTCTCTGATTGCCTTAGCTGGGGAGGAGCATCCCACTTGGTTACTACTTCATTGCTGCAGCTCACCATGACTTCTTTGTGAATCTGTTTGTTCATGCTAAATTTTAGCAGAACTAAAACAATTGCACATTAGAAAAAAGTGACTTAAAAGCTTATACAGAATAATTTCATTTTACGCGTCAAACCCCTGCCATTTAGAGGAGCTGGGAATCGTCAGAGGTCACGGATGCAGTCTGTGGCGAACTCTGGCGTTCCGTCAGGCCTTCGGATCTCACTCAGCATCTTTACCCCACTCTGCGCTGCCGCTCCAGAACATCTGGAGGCTCCAGGGCACCGGAACACGACACGGTCGTGTGACGTCAGCAGCAAAATCCTACGGTTTGCTCTCCATGACGTTTGTGGAAATATTTTCACTTTTTCCTGGGAGAAGAACACCTTAGGAGCCCTCCCTGTGCTTCACTAGCATGTTACAGTGTTCACATAAAGTCGGTATCTATGTAGCCTTCAAAGCCATCCCAGAAAGAAGGTGTTGTCCTTCCTACGTAGCAAAGAGACAGAGAACAGAGAGGTCGGGACTGACCCTGGCCACTCGGTTACTAAATGGCAAAGAAGGTTTGAAGCAGAAATCCTGCATCCAAACCAGAAATCTTCCTCTTAGAGAACAGCTGATCTCCTTGCTTCTGCCTTTCCTTTTTACTATCAATATTTATTTGTCCTTCTGTGAGATTCATTCCTACTTTGCATTCTAAGGTGTGGGTGTGTTGCTCTTTCCTAAAAATAAAAATGGCCCAGCACTTCCTCCTGACGTGTGCATGAGCAGGAAGGAGAGGCAGCGGCAGGGGCAGGCCGGTGGCCGGCCTGGGGACAGGAGTCTGAACTTCTCGGGGAGGCGGGCAGAGCACTGTCGGCTCTGGGCAGCTGTGGGGTGGTGGGGCTCAGTCTGTTTGCTGCGGCGGCGTATTTCCGAGGGAACCTGCCTTAGATTTACAACGTGGGACCTCATTTGCCTTCCAAAATAGCGTGAAGGCAGATGCCAGCCCAAATGCCGTTGGATTTCATAATTTTCCCCCACTTATTTATTTTTCCTTAGAAGAATCTGAAGTTATATCCTTTATTTGTTCCGACATACAATTCACCCAAAACAATCTACGAACGTCAAGAGGCTCTGTGGGAGCAGACCGCACACTGCCGCTTCCTCCCCTCACTAGTGGGGCACGAGCCCCCAGCAGGGGCAACGCCGTCGGCAGCGGCCGTTGGTGGCAGTGCCTGGGTCTGTCCCTGTTCTTGTTCATGTTAAGCATGTTCTTTTAGAAACATACAAAGTAACTAAACATTTTTGGAATGCTTTGTGCAGCTTTCCTGAAAGTTTACTTTAAAAAATACTTTTTTTAGAGCAGTTTTAGGTTCATTTCAAAATTGTGAGGCAGGTGCAGAGATTCCCCACGTGTGCCGCCCCGTCCCGCTCTCCGCATTGGTCACGGCTGGCGCATTGGCACGTCGTGACCACCGAGCGCCGTGCTTCGCACCAGGGCTCGCCCTCGACCTTGCGCATTCTGTGCTGTTGTTTCGCTGCCTTAAATCCTGCGCTCTGTCACCCCTCCCCGTCCCAAGCCCGGGCGACCTCTGATCGGTGCCGTCTTCATTGTTTTGCCTTTTCTAGAATGTTGTATAGTTGGAATCATAAAGTACGTGGCTTTCTCCGATGGGCTTCTTTCTCTTAGCAGCGTGCATGTGAGGCTCCTCTGTGTCTTTTCGTGGCTTGGTGGCTCATTTCTTTTCAGTGCCGAATAACGTTCCATTATCTGGATGTGCCCCAGTTTATCTGTCCACTCTCCCACTGAAGCACATCTCTGTAGCTTTCAAGTTATGGCAACTGTGAATAAAGCTGCTATAAACATCTGCGTGCAGGATTTCGTGAGCACGTAGGTTTTCAGCTCCTCTGGGGAAAGACTAAGGAGGGCAGTTGCTGGAGCGTGCGGTAAGAATATGCGTAGTTTCGTAAGAACTGCCCAACTGTCTTCCACCGTGGCTGCACCGTTCGCATTCCCGCCGCGGTGAGCGAGGGTTCCCGCTGCTCCACATCCTCACCAGCTCACCGTGGCGTCGGTGCTCGACAGTTTGGCTGTTCCCGCCTGTGTGTAGAGTATCTCACTGTTCTAATGTCCATTTCCCTGGTGACACTCGGTGTGGAGCTTTGTTCCGTGTGCTCGTTTGCTGTCTGTCTGTCTCCTTGGTGAGGTGTCTGTTAAGGCCTTTGGCCCAGTCGTTAATCGGGTTGTTTCTTACTGTTGAGCGTTACGAGCTCTTTGTATCTTCTGGATAATAGTTCTTTATCAGCCATGTCTCCTGCAGTTATCTTCTCCAGGTCTGTGGCTTGTCTTCTCCTTCTCTTGACGTTTATCTTTTGCAGAGAAGTTTTTGATTTTGATGAAGTTCTTACTGTCAGTTTTTCTTTCATGGGTCTTGCCTTTCGTGCTGTGTCTGAAAGGTCATTGCCATCCCCAAGGTCATCTAGGCTTTCTCCTGTGTCATCTTCTAGGGATTTTACAGTGTTCCTTTTTGTATTTAGGTCTATGACCAATGTTGAGTTAGCTTTTATGAAGGGTACGAGGTCTACACCTATTTGCTCTTGTGTGTGGATGTCCAGTTGTTCCAGCACCGTTTGTTAGGAAGACTTTCTTTGCTACGTTGTTTTGCTTTTACTCCTCTGTCCAAGATCAGCCGACTGTGTTAATGTGGGTCTGTCTCTGGCTTTCCATTCTCTTCTGTGGATCTGCCTGTCTGTTCTTTTGCCAACGCCACGCTGTGTTGACTAGTGTAGATAGTCACCCACTGGCTGTGGGTGGCCAGTTTCTGCCTGCCTGCTGGGTCTGTCTGTTTCTGATGGAGGGACATTGGAGTCTTCAACTATGATAGTGGATTTGTCTATTTTTTTCCAGTCCTGCTAGTTTTTGCCTCACACAGTTTTACCCTCTGTTAGGCATAAACACTTTGAGGATTGTGTATCTTTTTGGAGAATTAACCCTTTATCATTACGTAAATGCCATTATTGTATCTCTGGTAACTTTCCTTGCTTTGAAGTCTGCTTTGTGTAAAATTAATATGGCTGCTTTTCCTTTCCTTTTGTTAGTATTGGATGGTATGTATTCTCAATTCATTTACTTTTAATCTACATATATTTTTATACGTAAAGTGGGTTTTATTGTAGATGGCATATAGTTGAGTCTTATTTTTTGATAATCTTGGTCTTTTAAAAAGTACTTTTTGACCACTGATACAAAAGTGATTATTAATATGGTTGGAGTAATATCTACCATATTTGTTACTGTTTTCTATTTGTTGCTCTGTTCTTTTATATTTTTTCTTCCACTCTTCTTCTACCTTTCATGATTTTAATTGAGCATTTCATCTCTCCTTTCTTCACATATCACTTATACTTCTTCCCTTTTTTCTTTTTTTCCTTTTTTTAGTGGTTGCCTAGAGTTTTCAATATACATTTACAACTAATCCAAGTCTACTTTCATATACCACTGTACGACTTTCAGGTAGTGTGAGCACCTTATGATAACAAAATAATCCTCATTTCTCCCTCAGGCATTTTGTGTAATTGCTGTCAATCACTTGACTTATCCATAAGCATGCACAGTGCACACACAGGGACATGGGCACACACAGTCAAGTATGCTTCTGCTATTATTATTTTGAACAAACTGTTATCTGTTTGGTCAATTAAGAATAAGAAGAATAAAAATTTTATTTTGCCTTCACTTATTCTTTCTTAGAGGCTCTCCCTTTCTTTATGTAGATCTAAGTTTCTGACCCATGTTATTTTCCTTCTCTCTAAAGAACTTTTAACATTTCATGCAAGGCAAGTCTGTTGGCAACAAATTTTCTAAATTTCTGTTTGTCTGAAAAAGTCTTTATTATTCCTTCACTGTTGAAGGTAATTTTGCAGGTACAGAATTCTAGGTTCGTGGGGTTTTCCCCTCCTCAACTCTTTAAATATTTTGCTTTATTCTTTTCTTGCCTGCAAACTTTCTGATAAGAAGTTGGTGTAATTTTTATTTTTGTTGTGTAGGGAAGGTATTGTTTTCCTCTGGCTTCTTTCAGGATATTTTTTCTTTATCTTGAAATTTCTGTATTTTGAAAATGACATGCTTCAGTGCCGTTTTGTTTGGCTTTTATCTTGCTTCATGTTCTCTGAGCTTCCTGGGTCTGTGGTTGGGTGTCTGGCATTAATTCCGGAATTCTCAATCATTGTTTAAAATATGCTTTGAGTGCCTTTCCCTCTCTCTTCTCCTTCTGGTACACTCGTTATACATACGTTGCCTCTGTGGCCATTGTCCCACACTCTGTGGATGCTCTGTTCTGTTTTTCGTCGGTCTTTGTTCTCTCTGTTTTTCAGTTGTGGAGGTTTCTACTGATATATTCTCCCATCCAAGTACTAACCAGGCCCTCTACTGATATATTCTCAAGCTCAGAGAGTCTTTCCTCAGCTGTGTCCGGTCTATTAGGAAGCCCAAAGGCATTTTTCATTTCTTGTTGAAATGTGTTTTATCTCTAGCATTTCCCCTTGGTTCTTTCTTGGAATCCGCATCCCTGCTTATGTGTCCCACCTGTTCGTGCTGCCTGCGGCGTCCCTCAGAGCCCCGCATGTGCTCGTCGCAGTTGTTTTAAATTCTTGGTCTGACGCTTCCAGCGTCCCTGCCACGTCTGGACCTGATGCTTCCTCTGTCCTTCAAGCCACGTTCTTGCTGTTTGCTGCGCCTTTGCGATTTTTGTTTTGTTAGCTGTTCATGATCTCCTGGCTAAGAGGAAGGTGTGTGGGGAGCGTTCCCAGTCCTGTGATCAGTGCTGGTCTTCTCGTGAGCCTGCGCCTGGGCTGTGACCTTCACAGGGGCTTCCTCCCGGGGCGGGCGGAATGGCTGGGGCTGGAGGTGGGCGTTTCTCTTCCTCCCGGTCGGTGAGGCTCCGATGAGACCCCAGCAGGTACGGCTGTGGGTGGCCAGTTTCTCTGAGGGCAGATCTTGCTGAGAAGAACAGAACGCTCTGGTGATTTTAGAATGGCTCATTTTCCCCTCCCTCTGCCAGAAGCCTGAGGGGCTTTTTCTTCAGAAGTCACTGTGGGAACTGGTTGAGCTCCTGGAGGTAAAACTCACAGAAGTGTGAGGTTCCAACGTGGCTAGGATCCTCGGGCTTATTTAACTCTCAGGCTTGTTCTTGCTGAGTTTTCTGCAGTTTGCCCCCCCCCACCCCCGCAGCCAGGTTCCCAGGAGGATTCTGCTGGAGCCTCTGCCCTGGGGAGCCGCAGCCCCTGTCCCCTGCGTCAGCCCGTCTGCCCCCCGCCCGGGCAGGGGCTGCCCTGCCCTCCCCCGACAGGTTCCGCGGCTGTTTCCAGTGTGTCCAGCTTCGCACTGGTTGTTAGGACAGAGTGACCACATCCACGCTTCATACACATGGAACCAGAACCTGAAAGTCCCCCAAAGGTTACTTTTAATAAAAATTTCAGCTAACAGCTTAAGGCATCATCTACATGGCACATATGTGTCTTTCAATCTGTTCAGAAAGTTACTAAAATGGTAGGAAAAAATCTTCTATTCTCTGATTTTAGAAAACATTCCCATTGTCCCCAGTTCAAGAATTAATAGAATTTGGAGAAGTGCGCTAAAGATAAGGGGATTAAAGCCTTCGTATTTTTGTTTTCTTTCTTTTTGAGACAGAGTCTCACTCTGTTGCCTGGGCTAGAGTGCCGTGGTGTCAGCCTAGCTCACAGCAACCTCAGACTCCTGGGCTCAAGCTATCCTCCTGCCTCAGCCTCCCGGGTAGCTGGGACTACAGGCATGCACCACCAAGCCCAGCTAATTTTTTCTATATATTTTTAGTTGTCCAGCTAATTTCTTTCGATTTTTTTTAGTAGATACAGGGTCTCATTCTTGCTCAGGCTGGTCTCGAACTCCCAAGCTCAAATAATCCTCCCGTCTCGGCCTCCCAGAGTGCTAGGATTACAGGTGTGAGCCACCGCGCTGGGCCAGAGCCTTCAGTTTTAAAGTGTTAAGTCTGATCATGGTTCCCAGCTTGCCGGGATAGCTGAGCAAAGGTGGATCCATACAAAGCCATGAGCTGCGGAGCCCAGGGGTGTCCCGTGTGAGGAGGGCGCAGCTGCGCAGGGCAGAGCTTGGGCAGGGGACCACAGCTGTGAACCGAAATCGGAGCAGAGCAGAGGGTGTCCTCAGGTTCTCAAAGGAGCTTCGCGTTTTCACAGGATGTGTTTTAAACTAGAAATCAAGAAGCAGATCACAAAATGCCCTCCAAAAGCATTTTGTAAACTCTCGTGTAACTTTATTAGTGAACTAAAAGGGGCCTCTGTGCTCTGGGGACGGGGAGGAGAAGCGAGCACAGCGTGACAGTCGGGCTGCGAGGTCGGCGGCGGACCAGCGCGGGGTGTGTGTGACTCGGGAGGAAGCACAGAGACTTCGCTGGGCCAGCCGAACCTCCCGTCAGTTCCACGAGGCGCGTTCGACCTTCTCAGGCCAAGCTCGGTTCGGGGCTTGACGCTGTCTCCCTCTTTCCCAGAGGGAGGCCCTTTCCTGGTTCTCTGCCCGCGGGTTCTGTCGCCCGGTGCTCCTCTGTGGGGCCCGGGCACGCAAATCGATCCCTAGGTGCATTTCTAACCAGACCGCAGGCCCCTCACATCCGATCAGCATCATCTGCCCCAAATCTACCCCGCTGCACTGCAGGGTCCTCAGCTCAGCAACACGCCAGCCTCGGGGCAGAGCCGGGCGGCTCAGAGCACTCCCTTCCCGCCTCTGCCAGGAGTGAGGTCTCTGCACCCCCAGACACCCCACCTTTCACTTGCTTTCTTTTCAAACCTGCATCTGCCCCCTCATTTGTGTGCCCTGAAGCAGCTGATGCTCTGGCTCTAATGTCCGTGTGCGAGACACGTCATTGTTTCAACAGTGAGCTTTGGGGCTTTGGTTCCTGTTTCTATTCATCAGATGACAAAGAAAGGCTGGCTAGTGTCTAACACACAGATCCATGTGGTGCCCTCACGGGGTCCAGTGGACACACCTGCCACATGAGGGTGTGCTGGGAGCTCTGCCGCACACAAGCTCAGAGGCCACGCCCTCACGCCCCGCGCTTTAGCGGATCGCAGTGTGATGAAACACATATTCCTGCTGAGTAATTCTGTGTATTATATTATCTAGTTCTAACTAATTAATCCCTACAAAGTGGATATATGGTTTAGAAGGACTCTGGCCAGGAAAGAGCTCAGTAAAGATAACTTTAGTAAGGAAGACATGATGAGCCGAAAACCAAAATAGGGTGGAACTGGCACTTTTGCTGGTATTTATGGTGCATGTGAGGGAATTATATGTTGGTTTGATTTCTTTATGTAAAACTATTCAGGAAATATTGTGTAGACAGTTTTGTTGGCATGAAAAGTGAACAGAAGCATATTTAGACTTTAGAGTTATTATTTTTTCAATTTTTGGTAGTTGACGTTTGTTTCCTAACCGGAATCGTAATTCCGACGGCTGAGAGTGGGCGGTGGGAATACGGGCAGAAAGGGGCCGCCGTGAGAGCAGAGCCCATCCTCGCGGCAGGTGCTCTTCTCCTGCCGGGAGGCGGCGGGTGGGGTCCAGACCAGGCACAAAGTCAGATTTAGGAGATGCAGCGCCCTGAGCAATAGGGCGTTTGGCCTGCTTTCCCTGGGCCCACCGTGTTTTGCAGCGTGTGCGATGTTCCTGTTCCCCCCACCTAACCGAAGTCCGTCCAAGCCCCTGCGCTGCGCCCGGGGACAGCGTTCTTGCCAGCGGGTGTCCCCCCAGAGGATGTCCAGTCATTGCTCTTCACGCATCCCCAGGGACAGTTCTGTCTAAGCAGCAGCTTCTGACCAAACTTTACCCCAGGGCTAGGGGCGTGGCCCAGGCGCAGGGGCTTGCTGTCCACACAGGTGCTGCGGCGGGACAGAATGGCCGCCTGGCTGGGCGGTGCAGCTGCATGGGGCGTGGGCCCGGGGTGGAGTCCCAGGGGCCTATTTGCCTTTTGTTTCCACCATGCGGGGTATTTGGCTCGAAGCTACCAGTCACCGTCCTCAGAGGCAGTCATGTATTGGACACTGCCAGTTCCTCATCCCACGCAGCAGCACAAGAAATTCACCCCGTTCGCAATAGCTCTGGAAGTTGCGACGACGAGTGGGGGGCTCTACAATGTGCATCACCTTAAACTGCCAGAGGGAGGCTTGCAGCCAACCGGTTAATGCCAACGTGGCCAAGACTAGCCACAGGGACAACTCGATACAATTAGAACTAGGTGTTAGAGATGGGACAGGAACAGAGGTTTGGAGGGAAAGGACCATGACACTGCAAAAGAGTCACAGCATCAGATGAAAGAACGAGAAGCTCTCGCAAGAAATGCCGAGCGTGAAAGAAGGCCACCTGTGCAGGATCTGATGCTTAATGCGGAACTTACTGCTGACGTTCATTCAAGCTGGTTGCTTAAGATTTGCTTACCAGGTCTGTAAAGAATAACAAATGCCCCAGCAGCAGAACAGCCGTCAGTTTTCAATCTGCTATTCACAGTCTCCCGCGGGCACCCAGGGTGTCTGGATGTGAACCCAGAGAACGGCCACAACCTACATGCAGGTGATAGCGCCTGGCCACGTGGCCCTCACATGGATGGGGTCACGCCCCCTGTGGGGAGTTTCAAATGGTTGTGTCAAGACACCAGTGGCCCATCAGGGTCGAGGCATTCAGAGCACATTTCCTTGATTTTTCCAGGAGGACAGACACGCCGGATGCTGATCATGCTCAGGGCTGGCCTGTGAGCACGTGTGCTCCTGTCCTGCCTCCCCACCACTCACACCTGTGCAGAGGAAGCGGCAAACCCAGCTGTCACTGTCTAGTCTGTGGAGGCCACAACAAAACGGCTCATAGGGGCTTTAATTTGGCACCAATTGTCACATTTAGAAGATGAAATAAACACCGCAGAACACACTACACAGAGTTAAAATGGAATTGTAAATGAATTTTATTAAAACATAAGAATGAGAGCTGCCCGAACAAGGTTTCTCTTCTCTCGACACCTGATGGCAAAGTCACCGTGTCACTGGCAAGGTCTCTGCTGTGTGTTCAGACAGGCGAGGTTGCCCATCTGAGGATTCAAAGGAAGTCAGATTTGGCTGCAGAGAAGGTTCTACAGAACTGCTTAGCTGCTTTCAACAATCCTTGGCATCACCATTAAAGGAGCAGCCGTGGGATCAAGAATGAAGCTCCTCTCCCTGGGAAGGAAGGAAGGAGAGAAGGAAGAGGGAAAATCCAACCCTGCGGTGACCCTGACGTCCGTAACCCAGGGTGGCGGCAGCGAGTGCACGGAGGGTCCGGCCTTCACGGGTCACAGTAGCCCAGCGGGGCTTCAGGCCTCTGCTCGTGGTCACGACAGCGGATCACAGGAAACAAAGAGTCGCCAGCGTGCATCTCGTCACCGGGGGACTGAGGGCAGTGCGTTTCTGTTCTGAAAACGTCAGGCCTGTGCCTGTCAAATACATGCAGTGACGTTCATGGCGGAACAGGAGCGCAGTGTTCACTCAGAGGTGGGGTCACACTCACACACGATTTGTGGCCAGTGCCCAGCCACGCTCGGTTGTCCCTGTGGCCTTGGCCTCTGGTGCCTTCAAAGCCTGTGCCACAGCAGAGCCTAGTGACCTGCAGTGCCGTGGCCAGCATGTGAGTATTAATATACTTTCGAAAGGGGTCTGCGTGATGGTGACGTGTTTTATCATAGCTGGTTCATAGTCACCATCAGAGAGTCTTCTGGAAGCACTAAAGGGGAGTCCTGGGGCCCAGCAGGGACACCTGAAAAGAACGCACGTTGTTGGCCGGACGTGGTGGCTCACACCTGGAATCTCAGCACTCTAGGAGGTCGAGGTGGGAGGGTCATTTGAGCTCAGGAGTTCGAGACCCCGTCTCTACAAAAATAAAAATTAGCCAGCCGTGGTGGTGTAGTAGTCCCAGCTGCTCAGGAGGCTGAGGCGGGAGGATCACTTGAGCCCAGGAGGTGGAGGCTGCAGTGAGCTGTGATCACACCACCGCACTCCAGCCTGGGAGACAACACGTGTTGCTATCATGCGGTCCTGCCTCACTGTCCCTCAGGGTGATCTGGGCATCTGGCCATTTCTTTCCTTTGTAGAATGAAATTTTTTCTTGATAATTGCTCAGAAATACAACTCCCAATACACTGCCTGAACTTTTGTAATAAGTTAGTTATAAGTTGAAACTTACGCACTCAGCTCCCAGCAGTACGGGCTATCCTGAGGTGCCGTGTGAAGGTTCCGTGTTCCCGGCAGGGCCAGCTCCTCCAGAGAATGTGTGTGTTTTCCTGATGCCGGGCATCGGTGCCATTGTCCACTACTTAAGTGTTGGACCGTTGCATTTGGGAAATGCTTTCTTGCAGTTTTACAAGAAGCGCCATAACAATGGTGTTTATTTTTAACAGAAATATAGGCTTCATCCTTGCTTCTGGAGTTGCTTAGCTAGAACTTGGAGTGAGATGTTGGATTTGCAAAACTGCTTTCGTAGATTGAAAAGGTGGTCACCTTACACGCACGGTTGTCTCTGTAAGGTGGGACGCCTCAGGTGGCCTCAGTGTGCTGCATGTGCCAGAGACTTACCCTGGGATTAGAGCTGTGAGCCAGAGCCTGCTGGCCGCAGTGGCTCATGCTTCTGGTCACGTGTTAACTGTTGCTTTCTGCCTGACAGTTGCAAGTAATACACAGTGACTTCTGCGGGAGAGTCACAATGCAGTGTTTTTCTAAGTTCTAGAAACTAGTTGATAGGTAAGTTGCTCTGAAATTAGTAATTCATACAAATAAAAGTTAAGCATTGTCCTTGTTGTCTATAAAAATTCTATTAAATTATTTTAACTAATCGCTTAGAGGTTAGCAGTGTTTGTTTCTTTGTTGCAGGTGGGATATACCTAGTGGAACTTTCCTACCCACACTGAGCGGCAGTGCTGATGAACGAGGTTCCACTCCTTCCACCAGAATTCCTAAAATTGAAAATGTACTAGTTGAAGAAAAGACATTGTTTAAACTCATATGTTAAACAATACAGTATGAAAGTATCATCCTTAGGATTTCTGCAAATCTGTAAAATCTATAACCCTTTTCCATGAAAAGCTTTGAACCAGTAGCAGTGGACCAAGTTTGTTTATCTTCAGAAATCATAAAATTGTCCCTCTAATTTGTTTCCTGTTTGTCTTGAAGAGGAGAAAGTAGAAATGGTCATGCATTAGGAAAATAATCTTTATTAAGTGACATGTTAAGACTTACTATCATTATTTATCGCATTAGGATTAAAAACGTCTCAAAACATTTTTCTTGATTTATGCAAACTTCATGGACAGAATATCAAATTCAATAAACACTTTTTTCCTTCTTTCTTTTGCCAGATTTGCTTATGGTTGCTATTCATAGGGGGCACTGTGACCATCGGTCCTTTTGCTGAAAATTTTCTAGCTATGTCTTGGTTAGGCAAAGCTTATTTTTTATCGTATCCTTCGAAAAGGGCTTGTGGTTATGAAATACCCTAAGTTCTTGCATGTTTAAACCTGTTTTTCCGTAGCCTTCATGCTTGGAAGACAGGTTGGCAGGTATGAAGTCCTCGCCGTGCACATTTCTCGCTGGCGCCGGCGGTGGTGCCCTTCGCCGGTGCTCTGCGCTGTGCTGGGAAGGGTGTCAGGGCGGTTCTTCCGCAGCTCCTGTGACCCGGCCTCGAGCTCATCCTGGAAGCTCATTGCTCTACCAGCAGCTGTAGATCATTGTGGGTCAGTTTTCCCAGGCTAGGGGGACTCTTTCAACACACAGATTCAGGTTCCATTTTGCTGATCTGGAAAGTCTCCTTAGACTACAGTTTTAAACATTGGTTCACTCTGCTGTCCACTTTTACCCCCTTTGCAGACTCCAGCTGTCCGTGGTGTTTCTTCCTCGCCTGGCCTCCTTCCTCTGCTTTTCTTCCTGCCATCCGGTACTCTCCATCTCATGGGCACTTTCCCCTATTCCTCAATCATTTCTGTTTCATACCAAGCTTTTCTATGTGGGGACGTTTGCACTTGCTCGTTTTCCTGACTAGGTGGTTTTGCAGAGATTTTCCCAGGAATGACTTCCTGTCTTTCAGATCTCAGTTCACAAACCATATCTCCGGAGAGACCTTCTCCGGCCACCCAGTCTTAGGCAGTCTTCTCACACGTTCTGCATCGTATCACGCTAGTTTATGTTCCTTATAACTTATAGTTCTCTGAAACCATCTGGGCTGCTCGTCCATTTCTACTCTGGCTGCTTCTCCCAGCAGAACACAAGCTACACAAAGAGTGGGATCCCCTGCGTTGCCTTATCCTGGGAGGCGGCTGCCGGCGCCTTCTCTCTCGACTGCTGGGGACGCCCAGGGGAGCGCCAAGGGGAGGAACGAAGACAGTTAACCCGGACCAGCCTCTGTTACGTGGTGATGATGGGCGTCTTGGCAAATAGACCCACGATATTTGCTATGGAAAGAGTCCTTATCTGTGTGATGGTTTACCACAACCTGGACTGTAACCTGGGTTGTAGTTACCTGGGAAACGAAGCTCTGAGTCGTGGCTCCCTCGGGAGCATCCTGTGAGCTCTACAGGTATTCGGTGCAGATGCTCCCAGCCTCCCCCACGCCAACTCACTGTGCCCTCACCCGGGGAGCTGATGGGGCGAGAAGGCCCTAGAACCTCACACGGGGCGTCTCAGGCCTCTTTCTGCCTTTCTGGAGGGAGTTCCCCTCGGTGGCTGCACCCTTGAAAATATTAGGAAAGCCTGGCCCTGGTAAGGCCTCTGATTTGGCTGTCTGATCATTTTTATTAGCCCAACTGCCTAAAGCCCAGAGCCTCTTACATCGCGTGCTCGCGGAGCAAGTCGTAAATGTTTGCGTGAAGAAGTGGGATCTCACATGTTCGCGGGCTGGCAGAGCCACGCGTGGTTTCCTTCTGTAGCATTTTTCCTTCATTTTAAAGCAATCGTGCGAGAATAAGCCAGGTTTCGTTAAATTAGTTCCACACGTTAAACAGGAGATCCAGATCTCCAGAAATAAGCCCCAGTTTATCTAGACAGTTACTAGAGTCAAAGTTCATAAAAATAATTGACCTACTTTGGAAAATGCGCCCTCGCACATATTTGATGACTCTGTCGTTAGAGGAGAAGTGTAGATCTGGTGACTCAGTGGATGGACCTACTCGAGGAGACGATGTCCCATTGTGCAGAGCACGCAGTGGCCGTGGCCTGACTTAAGGCTATGGCACATTTTTTAAAAGCTTCCCCTTAAGGGGGTCTTAACTGGAAAAAGTCCTCAAGGTACGAACCACAGAAAGTCTCACTCTTATTTGAACTATTATCCCAGTATTCTGTTTTTACTCATTTTGTGCCTGTTTTTGTGATTAGCGCATAAGGGTCATTTAGCGTTTTCCAGAGAGGAAATCGTGCAGGCTGCCAGTGGCGGCGGGGTTTGCTCCTGCAGGGGGGACTGCTCAGCGTGTGCGGCTGCTGGTCTCCACTCCGTCCCGGCGTGCGGGAAGGAAGGGCGCTGCTTTAATGCCCTGCTGGGAGTGCCACTCCGGCAGGAGGTGCTGGGTGTCACAGCGGAACGACAGTTACTTTCATGTATCATTAGCAGTTTATACGGATCTGTGCAGAAAACTGCAGTCTCCAATCTTTAGCATCTTTGTTGCTCTTTTCTTACCTGCCAACTTCTGTCGTGGACACACTTCAGGAAAGGTGGAGCGTCCTCAAGCGTGGTGGTCTCGGTCGGGCAGGCACGCGTTGTTATGCTATGACACCATATCTTAAAACCACCACACGGCTGTTTTAAGCTATATTAAGTACATCTGGGCAACGGCTAAGCCCCATTTCCCAGGATGAAATGAATTCCTGGAAAATATTGTGTTGCTTTTTAATTTTGCCTTTGGATTTCCATGATGTATGTTAGATTATAAAAGAGAGAAAGAAAAAGGGATTTCAGATGGATGAGTCTTTTTCCCTGTTGCTGAATTTAAGAATTTGAAATACTTCATGGTATTCTTGTATGGCTCTAATGCCTTTTGATTGTCAGATCCAAGAAAATCCACAGATACGTCTTCGAGTCTTACAGAAAATTATGAAGGGGAAACCGGGCACCACACAGTGCTGCCTTATGGCCGGCGAGTCGCGTGGACTCTATTATCCTCTGGTCCTGAACAGACCTTTAGTTGTGTTCCTGAGGTCCTCGAGCGCTGATATAAAGGCAGTGGTTTGCTGTACTTTCAGGTATCGAACAATGATAGACTATCAATATTAGGTCGGATCTTAAAATCATCCGATTCCATCTTTAGCCTAAAGAAAATAAGTGACTTATTGAAAATTATAGTGCTAGTTCATAGCAGAGCTGGTACTACCGAGGTCTCAGTCCTCAATTGGTGCTGTCGTCCAATACAGCATGTGCTTTTTAGTACAACTTAGAGTTCTACCCATGAACGATTAGCTATTTTATTTTCTAGATAAGCCATTTTTGCAGAATTATACTTTAAATAATTCACAGAATAATTCAATAGATATTCATAGGTACGTTCTTAAATGCAAGTGTAAGTAAGTCATGTTTTATCCGGCTGACAAATTAGTATATCTGGATGTTAGAATGTATGAAATTCCAAAAGTAGAGGAGTGAAGAATAAGAGCTAGAGCTAAGAAAAAAAGAGAGAAGACTCAAATTACTAAAACTAGAAATAAAAAAGGGAACATTACTACTAACTTTACAGAAATAAAAAAAATTATTAGTGAATATACTAACTAAAATTTATACAATAAATTAGATAATTTAGATGAAATGAACAAATTCCTAGAAAGACGCAATTACTTAAATTGACTCAAGGATAAGTATAAAATCTTATGAGACCTGTAGCAAGTAAAGAGGTGAAGCTAGTTAAAAATAAAAGAACTTCCCACAAAAAGTCTAGGGCAAGACGGTTTTGCAGGTGATTCCTGCCAAGCATTGAAAGAGCAAATACCAATTCTGTACAAATCTTTCCAATAACTAGAAGAGGAGGGAACATGTCACGTCATTCTAGGAGACCAGTATCACCCTGATAATAAAACCAGACAGAAACATCAAAAAAATCAGAAAACTAAGGCCCATCTTCAACAAATTACTAGAAAATCAAATCCCCAGTACAGGAAAAGGATTATATGCTGTGAGCAGGAGGGATTCATCCCAGGAATGCAGGGCAGGTTTAACAAATGAAAGTAAGTTAATGTGATATGTCATATATTGATAAAATAAACAAAACACACACAGTCATCTAAATGTATGCTGAAAAATTGCAACATTTAACACCCATCCTTGATATAGATACTCACCAAGAACAGCAAGCAGAGGGAACTTCCTTAGCCAGATAAAGACCGTCCACGAGGAAACCACAGCTAACATCTTCCTGGTGAGAGCTGAATGCTTCCCCCAAAGATGAGGAAAAACAAGGACACTCACCTCACCATTCTGTCATCGTGCTGGAGGCCCTAGTCAGGGAGGTTAGACACACACACACGTGTACACGCACATGCATAGGCACACACGTGCACACACACACGGGCACGCACACACGGGCTTACCTCCTTAGAGCTGTTACTGGTTGGCAACCCGGGGTTGCTGCGGGACCACCCTCTTCTTCACGTGTGTTGTCGTGAAAGCAAACGTGAATCCTTGCAGGGGACGGGCACGGTCTCGTCCCGTGTGGCTCTGTGCACACGGGGGCCACGCCACGTGTTTGCAGTCCCAGTGCTTGCTGTGCCCGCCATGCGGTCTCAGAGATGCCTTTTGCCTCTGACTTTTCTGCCTGTTTAGCATGGGGCATGCGCGGCCTGTCGGATTAGGACGACTGGAGCCTCACAGCAGGCCTGCAGGCTTTGGGAGACTCCTGAGAGTCCAATCAGTGTCACTTAATTATGGATCTTCCCAGGACACAGACTCTCCACGGTGCCCTCTTTAGTCACATTGGTCACTCCCAGGCAGCGAGTCCCAGTAGTTGCCCGTCGCCCGTGAGCATGGGAGAGGAGACACATTTTCTGTTACTGACCCTACCACATTTGTTTTCTCACAAATCACTTTGCCAGCAGACTGCGGTGCTGACTTCCCCTCTCTCCTGCGCGTCCTGTTCTCTCCCACAGTCGCCTCTGCTCTGGCTCCTCTGCTTTCCGGAAAACCCGATCTCTGCTTTCTTGTTAGCGGTTCTGATCTTCTGCCCACCCCTAGGCCCCTGAGCTCCTTATGACCTGTCATTGACCCCTGCGATTGACCCCGGAGACCTCCACATCTCCACAGTCTGGCATCTTTTTTGGCACAAGCTACAGTGAACAGAATACCTGTGGGATTGCTGTCATAGAGAGGTGGCCTCACGGTGGCACAGGCTCGGGGTACCTCCCATTCTAGGTGCAACTGCGTCTGAAGCATCCATTCTTTCTAAGTTTCTTGCCTCAGGGGCCTAGACTGAGACGTCGCCAGAGCCGGAGCTTGCAAGTCCAATTTCAGTAAACCAGCCACGAAAAGAGCACACTTCACCCATCTACCATGACAAATATGCCTGTGTCACATCAGAATTGAAAAAATACACATAAAACCATGACTTTTGTATGACTAAAGTAAATGAAATTTCAAAGACAATTGAATGTCATCAGCACTGCGTGTGTGGGCATCCTCTGAAGGTTGGCAATGTGTTTAAATCCTCATTTAATAAAAAATAGAAAGTTGAGGCAGTTCCCTCTAACTTGTTCAGGGTACGTGTTTGATGAAAATAATTTCTGCTCAATATTAGATCTTTATCCAGTAAGGAATTTGTGATGCTCTTTGGTAAAGTCCACGTCTGCTTTCTTTCTTGCATTCCAGTGAAAAATAAATGAAGTAAACTGCTTCTTTGAATATTTTCTATTTTGATTTTTATTTCTTTTCTGAGGTCCATTTTTAGTATTTTCTGTTTCTATCAAGATCTCCTCTTGTACTCATTCCCAGTGACTCAAAGCATTAAAAAACAAGAGGTTATGACATAAAGTATAGAAATGTTAAATATGTTTCCATCAAAACGTGAAATCTTTTAAAAGGTAAAAAATGAAAACTTGAAGTTCATATGATTTCAAGCAGTTATTCAAAAACTTTCACTTTTATTAAAATTTAAAGTGTACAACTGCTAAGTGTACAATTCATTATATCCAAACTTTAAATAAAGCTGAAATGTTTTAGTTTTCTTAAAACTCTAATGGTATTTTTAGAGGAAAGAAAAACAATTTACAGCCCATCATCCAAGGCCTCTCCACTTGCCAACGTGAAGAACAGTTACTACACGTCACATGCAATACCTAGACACGATGCCGCACAAAGAGCATAACTGTTTAATATTGCAGAGTATCATCACTTACTGCTGCCATTTCACATCAGCTCGAGAGCAGGAGTTGGCGCAGAGAAGCAGCGTTAAATGGACACTTTGGCACACGGGGAAATAGCACTCGGTTCTACAGGAATCTGTCATCCCTGCTGTCTTGGAGGAAGCAGCTGACAAGTTACTGAAATTGTATATCTCTGACCCAAGAGCTTCCGCTCCTGCTCCCCAGTGTCGGGGCAGCCTTCACGGGATTAGGATGCGAGGGCTGTTTGTTCCCAAAGGCAGTGGTGTTCTTCACCAGTTCAGGACAGAGTCAGGGCACGAACTCCGGTCGGAAAAAGAAAAGAAGGTTCAACGACATTCTTACCTCTAGAAAACTTCATTGCTCCCTGACTCTGCACCACAAACACAGAACTGCACTCAAGAGTGTGAAAACTGGCCTAAGAAAACAGAAACACCAGCAGCAATCCACTTACTGAAATGTGAAAGTCAAGAGAGTATAATTTCACATATAAAATGTAATCCATCCATGTGTTGCATCTACTTATGCAACACATATTTAATGAGTGCCATGACAACAGTAGTGAACAAGGCTGGTGAGATCCTTGTTTTTATGGAGATTAATCTAGTGAAGAACACAGACAAAAAACCCCCAAAACGTCAGGCAGTGCTGGGTGCTGTGGCAGAGCAGGTGGGGTGTGGCACAGCGACCGCCGTGTGTGGGAGGCCCTGGGACCAGAGCACACGTGAGCTCCGTGAGGTGCGGGAAGATGTTGCCGTGTCTCAGAAGTGAGATGTGCATGCACGTGTGTGTCAGGAAAGTTTGAGATAACTTTTAGAAATGTAGTTCTCTAAGCACAGAATTTAGACCTATGGCTCAGGGCGAATTTAGAATTCAGCCCTTTGGTAATTGGTGCATTATTTTTACTGAATTTGCAGAATGGAGAGGTTGAGTGGGTTTGAGGCTGTCGTGGAGCAGGGCTTCGTTGCCCTGGCACCAGCAGCTCGCACTCGGGGTCGCCAGCGTGAGGGAGCAGATGAAACCACAGAGGCAGGGCCCAAGCCTGTCCCGACACAGCGGAGTCAGCTGCCTCCTCCTGGGACGCACACGGCCCTGTGTGTCGTGCAGCGTGGATGGGAGGTGCTGGTGTGGCTGCCCGTGGAGAACAGGGCAGCAACTGTAAACTCTGGTGAGGAGAGCAAGAAACTTATAAAAAGGGGATAAGAGAAAAGGTACATCTCCAAACTAGTCACTGAGGGCTTGTTATTCTCTCCCTTCCGAGCGGGGATTTCTCTAGCTCTGGAGCCGAGGTGTCCCGGGTGGCACGTGGGCCGGCCAGGGTGAGGGCGCCTGCGTCTCCACGGACATGCTTGCAACTGTTTGTGTTTGCAGCTTTTGAGCCATGGCCACGGAAGATGGTTCGTATTATGTTTAATGGTTGTTGACCCAGAATCCAGCCAGTGGGAGAGATTTGTTCCTGATGGTTTGGCAAAGCCCCCGGCTCTGCTAACACTCAGTGCGGTGGCTCCCGGCCCGAGCACATTGTGGTCACACTGCAGGAATGTGACAGTTGGACTGTAGCTCTAGTTCTGCTCAATTTCTTTGTAAATGATTTATAAACTCAACTTGGAAAATTCATCTTTAAATAAGTTGCAGCATTTTAGTTATACTCAACACATAGGATTCCTATTACACATCTAATTCTATTATTACTGATTATTGCACAGTGCTAATGAAGTTTGTAAATTACAAAAATATGGCATTTTTTTGCATTTAAGAATAAGTGGTATAAAAGTGAACAACCACATAATTCCAAGGGAAAGGATACAATGACAAAATTTTCCATGTATAAAGTCCCACAATGTAAAGGTTTGCGCAAACTTTGATGCATTTGTACTTATAGTAATCTAACAGATATTTTTACATGTTGGTCCTTTTGAACGACCCTTTCCAAAGCATATTTGTTTCAGGTATTCACTGAAAGACAAGTTACAGTTGAATTAGAAAGTGGATCATAACTCTGACTTACTAAGTATAGTTAACTATGTTAAAGAAATCTCTATTCTTAGTAGAAGCTATAGGGTATGCAGGCATTTTATGGGAAATGTAAGATGCAGATACAAAAATAATACATTGGTGGAATTTTTTTAACTTCAGAGATATCATTTCTAAATATTTTCTCACCAAAGAAACAAAATAAATTATTTTAGAAAATGAAAAATATGAATGGAGAAAACAAAAAGATGAAGAAAAGGAAAAACACAACAGCGACTGGCATTAACTGGTCCCCCTGTAGGGGTCCCCACTGTTCACGTGCTACTGTGTACACTTGCAGATGCTTTGTGCTGAAGGTGAGGGCGTGTGTGTCTACCCACATGCACACGCACACACAGGAAGGTGGGGTCCTATTGAAAATGCTGTTTATTAGCCTGACTTTTCACCAGCTTAGTTTCGATAGCTGCATATAATTCTATTATGTGAGTGTTCTATAATCTGTTTAATTCATCTGTTGTACATTCAGATGGCTTCCAATTTGCTTTGCAAATACATACAATGCTGTGATGAGCATCCTTGTGAACATATTTTTTACATTTGTGTGACTATTCCTTCCTAATAATTTTTAGAAATGTAACTGCTGAGTCAATGGCCTCAATTTGTAATAGCTTTTGATCAATATTGCCAACTTTTCTCCAGAAAGTTTGGGCCAACTTATATATCTTCTCATACAGTGTGAGGAAACTGTTTGTCTCCATCAAACAATAACAATTATTAATATTACTTTAAAATATTTGTTAACACAGGTCACAAGTGCTCGCCCAAGCTGCAAGGGCCTAGGAGAGAAAGTAGTTTACCCTTCCAGTTCTATGGATGTAGCCCTTCATTCTCTGCCTAAAAACTCACAAGGTGGGGCTTCTCCCACACAGAAAGGGTTTCAGTTATGCAACCCCCCAAAAGGACCTGCGTTTAGTATATTGGGCGTTTGCATTTCCTTATAGTCCTTTCTAATGCTGTAAAGTCAGTTGTGCTGGCCTCTCTTCTCTTCCTGATTCAGTAACTTGTATCTTTCTCTGTCTTTCACACTGCTTGCCTTTCAACACAGATGTATAATTATTATATAAAATTATCACTTTATGTACCCATCTTTTAAATCAGATTGAAAAGTAAAAGGAGTTACAAACAAAAACACATTTTGTACTATTTTTTATATTTACCTATCTTGTTACCTTTGCTGGTATTCTTTATGTCTTCATGTGGATTTGATAATTATCTGGCGTCTCCCTATTCAGCCTAAAGGACTCCCTTCTGTTTGTTGTAGGGAAGTTCTGCTAACAATGGACCCTCTTATTTTTTGTTTATATTGGAATATCTTAATTTCTCCTACATTTTTGAAGGATGTTTTTGCTGGATATAGAATGATTGGTTGATCCTTTTTTCCTTCCAGCACTTCGAGTATGAGAGCTCATTGCTTTTTGGACACCATAGTGTCTAATGAGAAATCAGCTGTTGATCTTATTGAAGATCCCTTGTATGTGACAAATCACTCTGTCTTGCTGCTTTCAAAATTGTCTTCTCACAGTTTGCTTATGATGTGTCTAGGCATAGATATCTAGATAACTGAGTTTATCCTATCTGGAGTTTGCTGAGCTTCTTGGATGTGTAGAGTAATTATTTTTAAACAAAAAGTTTTCAGCCATTATTTCTTCAAATATTCTTTCTGCCTCTCTCTCTCCTCTCCTGGGTCTCCCAGTATGTGTATTTGATGTACTTAATCATGCCTGCAGGTTTCTGAGGATGCTCAGTTTTCTTCTTTTTAATTCTTATTTCTCAAATTAAATGCTCAACTGACCTGTTAAGTTTACTGATTCTTTTATCTGCCTATTAAAATCTGCTGTTGTGTACTTTTAGTAAAGAATTCATTTCAGTTATTGTACTTTTTAAGAATTTTTATTTGGTTCAGAATTTTTATTTATTTATTTTTAAAATTTTTTTCCCCCAGCATATTGTGGGTGTACAAATGTTAAGGTTACATATATTGCCCCTCCCCGCCTTGAACAGAATTTTTATTTGGTTTCTTTTTATAATGCCTGTGTCTTTATTGATAGTTAAGACACCATTCTCAAGATTTCCTTTAGTTCTTTAGACATGATTTCCTTTAGCTCCTTGAACATAATTAAAGTAGCTGACTTAAAGTCTTTGTCTAGAAAGTCCAGTATCATCTTCAGGAACAATTTCTATGGTTTTCTTCCTTTTCTGTGTACCATACTTTTTGTTTCCTTGCATGCCTCATTTTTTGTTGTTGTTGTTGAAAACTGGGTTATTTTGAACATTATAAGGTGGCCACTATGGAAATCAGATTTGTTGTTATTGCTGCTTATTATAGTTTTTTTTTTGTTTTTTAGTGATGTTTCTGAACTAGTTCTGTAAATTCTCTATGCATCTTTGTCACTTATGGCCACAAAGTCTCCATCCAGTTAACTTAGTTGTCAACTAGTGATTGGACATACATTTCCTTAAGTGCCTGGAACCAAACCTCTCCAGGCCTTGCTGAGGTGCCCTGTGTGTGTGTGTGTGTGTGTGTGTGTTGGGCACACTTTTGACACTCAGCCAGGCAGTTCACAGCTCTGTCTTACCATTCGCTCACCCTTCACTTCTTCACAGAGACTTGAGGTCAGTCAGAGGCGAGAGCTTGGACCCTGTCTGGTTTCTTTTTAGCGTGTGCGCAGGTCTGGCACACGCATGGCCTTAGGTTCCCAGAAGTGTGAAAGCGCTTCCAAGCCCTACGGACGTCTCACTCTCCAGCCTTCCCTCTCGAGGTCTTTGGTTCATGTATTGTTTGTCCCAAATGTTATCTGTTGTGCAGGCAGCAGAAACTAAAACATTGACCTGTAGATGTTTTAGACAAACACCCACCAGGCAGCTGCGTTAGCCTCGGACCAGTTGTGGGTCAGTCTTCCCGGGAGAAGCCAGGTGGGCCCCAGTGCACTATTAGGGCACTCTGTGAGTGAGGTCTCCTCTGCTCCGCCCAGCGTGGGGGACGCAGTGGCTATTTTCATGGTACTGCTGAGCAAGGGAGTTAGAAATGGAACTGGGGAAAGTGAAAACCCCAAACCCCACGGGTCTTGCGGAGACGTGGCTGCTTTGTTGAGTAAGGGTTCTTCCAGTTGCTACGACCCTTGGTTAATTTTCAGGGTTTTGAAAAACAGTTTTTGACAGTTTTCTTATTGCTTTTATGAAGGCACAAAAGTTCCATGTTTTTCTGCCAGTTTCCTCCTAGCTATTCTTGTATGTACTTCTCCAGAGAAATGTTATTTATTCACACTGAGGTTTCGATTAGGATTACATTCAGTTCACAGATCAATTTGCAGTGAGCTGAGATCTTTATAACTTGAATATTTCATCCAGGAACATGATAGGCTTTTCTGCTTATTTGTGTTACTTTTATGGCTCTTTTAAAATTATCTTTAAAAAATAGGTTCTTTGCAGATTTCAATTTTATCCATCTTATTTTACTTTGTTTTACTTATATTTTAAGTATTTATAATAGATAAGTATATAATAAATATGTGTGATTATATTGCCAAAGTAATCCATAAAGTCTATTTTTATTGCATTTTCTAAGAATTTTTTGTTGGTATAAAGAAAAGCTGTCAATTATCAAATAATTATTTTACTGAACACTTATTTGTATAGCCCTCATAACACTCAAGTTTTTAAAGTAAATATTAATATGCAAATAATGATAGCTTCAACACTTAATTTCTTACATTTATGCTTATTTTATTCTATAATTTTATTAGATGGCATTTTTAAACATTTAACATCACAGTGATGGTAGCAAATATCCTTGTTTAATTCTGAACTATTTGGAGGTAGGTTTTAAAATCATAAAACAATAAAATTTCAAATAACAGAGAAGTTTCAATACTCGTAGTTATGATGTATGTGGATTTACTAGAACTGGCTACACAGTGTCAAAACTAAGCATGCTTTTGTTGTTAACTTGACATTTTTTCCCCACTATTTTACAAGAAGAATCTTGTTTCACTGAGAGATTTTTGTGTTGTTATTGTTTATATTATTCTTTTCCCATTTTCCTATTTTTTTAATGTTGAACTCTCTTTGAGAAGTGTACACATAGCAAATGTGTACAACTCAGTGGCTTATTGTTGAGCTTTATCCCAATAAGTTCTGTGTTCATTTCCCCACAAGCTATTTAGTATTAAATATTCTAGATTTTATGATCATCACCTCCTACATTTTATTTTTAATTTTAAAAGTATATAGTCCTGAAACATATGTATTCTTTGTTTCTGAATTTTAATAAATGGCACACAGCATATTTTTATGTTTGACCACTATGGATAACGCTGCCCTGAATATTCTGATACATTTCTTTTCATGTGCACACGCACACATTTCTGTCGTCTGTATAGTTAGGAGAGGGAATGATGGGTCATAGGAAAGTGTATTTTCAACTTTAGTAGGTAAAGCCAGTTTTCCAAAGAAGTTGCACCAGTGTAAGACCAACCATCTGTGGATGAGAGTTTGCTTCTCCACATACTTACCGGCACTTGGTGTTGCCAGTTTTTTAATTTTAGTCTTTCTTATGTGTGGGTAGTGGTATTGTATTGTGGCTTCAATCAATGTATTTCTGGTGACTAGTGTGGTTGAATGCTTGTTTTAACGTGTTAGTTCTGTTACGGATTGTCTTTGGTGAGGTATCTCTCCCATGTGGTCTATTCTATCCTAGTTGTTTATATTTTCCTTGCTGTTGATTTGTAAGAAGATGACTCATGATTTTGCCAGTTCCTCGTGTTTCAGCTCCCCAGCTTGCTGACTTGCCTTCGCACCTGCGTTTATGTGCGCAGGTGGGCTGGAGGCACACACGGTGGGAGATGTAGTCCAGTTCACTAACTCGTTTTATATCTGCGTCTTTGAGTCCTAGTCAAGGAGTTATTCCTCACCGCAAAGCCTTGAAGATATTCTCATTTGTTATTCCTAGAAATGTTATCTTTTTGCTTTTCATGTTAGGACCTTCAGTCCACTTAGAAGGCACATTTGCGAATGAGATAAGACAGGTGTCAAATTCAATTTCCCCCCATTTTGGATAACTCATTGTCCGGGCACCATTTTGGGGAAGATCACTCTCTCTTCACTGCCTGTAGCATCTCTCTTACTCTCTTTAAACAAAAAATAAATGTACGGGCCCATTTCTGAGTCTATTGTGTTTGTTTGCATATCATAGTTTCCACGCAACACTGTTTCGATTATACTCGATTTGTACTGGTATCCAGTTATCCTGCCTTATTCTTCTTCAAGGCTGTCTGGGATATGTTTCCATTTGCATTTTCATATGAATGTTAAATAATCTTGTTAGTTCCATATTAAAAACATAATGGAAATTTGACTGGAATTAAATTTAATTACTAGATTAGTTTGGGAAGTCATCTCGACAATATCGAGTTTTCTAATTCTTGAATATACCATTTCTTTCTGTTGATTTAGGTGTTTACCCAATAATGCTTTATAATTTTCTTCTTAGAATGTCTTTATACTCCTTTTGTTAGATTTCTTTTAGCCACCTGATATTTTAGATGATATTTGAAATGTTGTCTTTTAAAAACCTTATTTTCTATATTTTTTCTCATATATAGTAATGCAGTTGATTTTTCTATATTGGTTTTATATTCAGCGATTTTGCTAAATTCTTCTTATTATAAAATCATCAGATTATATTCTATACCATAATATAATCTATGTTTAATGTTTTAGTTCTTGTAAATTCTTACACGTAATCTATGAATAACGACCATTTTCTCTCTTCTTTTCAAATCGCGTCACTTTTTATTTCTCTTTTGTTCTGAGTGCACTGGCTCAGTCCTGCAGCATGGTATCGGATGCAAGAGGGGAGATCTGTTCCCAGCGGCACAGGGAAAGCGCCCAACATGCAGCCGTTACGTTTGATGTTTGCCGTAGGTTTATTTTATTATCATTATTTTTTTGTAACTACGCTTTGTCCAATTAAAAAGTTCTCTTTTATTTCCTGTTTGCTGAGAGTGCATGCTAAATTTTACCACATGGTGTTTCTATAGCTTTGAAATGATCATATGTATATTTTCTCTTTTCTTCTGTTATAGTAAGTTAGAATGTCTTTAACAATGTCAAACCAGCCTTTGATCCTAGAATAAATACAACTGGGCCTTCGTGCATTACCTTGTTAATAAGTGGATGGATATTTTGGATGCTATTTTATTTTGCATTTTAACAAATTTGTGTTCATGACTCAGGTGAACATATATATATATATATTTTTTTCTTGGACAGTCTTGTTGGTTTTTTATTGCGAAGGTGTTGATTTTATTGTTTTCTTTCTTCATTCCTCCTAAGATAAGGTGAATCTTATCTAGACTTGGAATTTGTCGACCATTAGATTGCCAGTCGACACGTGTTCACTTGTTCCAGGTCAAGTGGTTCTGAGATGACAGCTAAAAGCCACTGCAGTGATGTCATTTGGTGACTCTACAAAGTGTTGCTTTGTCCTCTCTGTGCTCTCTGGAGTTATGATTCTCTGAGTGGTGAGAACAGAGATCATTTCAACTTCTTTATGTGCTATGTCTGTGGCTGCTAGTGCAGGACCTGGCAGTAGCAGACACTCGATATACACTATTCAGCAAATAACCGACTCTAATTCAGCACGTGTTGCTGTTACAGATATTTCTGGTTCAGTAGCTCCTTCGGAGTCTTGTAACGAGTCATTTACTGCTCAGAATGTCACTAAATAGATTGTATTCCTGGGCTCTCCTACTTAGCCCTGGTTGTGCTCTGGAAGCTACCGTCTTGGAATATATGTGACTATGTCCGAGCAGATAAATGAGATCCACTTCCGTTTATAAAACTCCCCCAAATTTTGAATCCGGGGATGAACGGTAGGGTTCTGAATCTAGAATTTTAAATCATGGCCACAAATCCTGGGACACTTCTTTCATCAAGAGGTGGACGTTGAGCTCCCTCCCTGTGAGTCTGGGTGCTGTTGTGTTTTGACCTGTCAGGTACGACAGCGCGGAGGCCCCACAGCATCCAAGGCTAGGCTGTGAAAGCCGATGCAGCTTCTGTGCTTGCTAGAAGTGTCGCCCCTGGACCCCCAGCCACACCAGGAGGGCCCAGCCTTGCAGAGGCCACCCCGTGCTGGGCAGGCTGCAAGGGTGAGCCCAGCCCCGCCACTGAGCACCGCTGGGTGACACCCAACAGAACACTCACCTGCCTGAACTTGCCCAGTTCCTGACCCGCAAAACCGTGAAACGTAAGAAAATGGTTATTTTAAATCACTTGTTTTGGAGTAGCTTTTAGTGCCACAATAAGTAACTGGAACATTTAAAAATATTTTTCATGTAGTTTTTATTTCATGACAGTACATTTTCTTAATCTGTTTCCGTTTCCTCGAAAGTTGGTGGTGACTTCGTCCCTGTTTCAGTGTCACTATGTCTAGGAGCCTTCGTTTTCTACGCAGCCTCTTTCCTGTCTCTTCATAGTTTTCCTTTACAATGAAAAGACTCTTTGGGCTGACCATCCATGCAATGATTTTCCACATTTTTCCTTGAAGCAGCAACGTGGCCTTCTGTTAACACGGAATCAAAGGTGATTCAAGCCACAACCTCTAGCATCTAAAGAGGCAAAAATAGACAAAAGGTTCTGTTGAATTCTAACGTCGAAGTGCTCACGTTCGTAGCTTTAGCAAACTCTGGCTGACGTGGTCGGGAAAGCCAGGACGATTGAGCTACGACGGCTCCCTAGCTCTCATTAAACACTTCCGAGCGTCACTGATCTCAACCCTCTCCAGGATAAAGTGGCTAAACGGATTAACCTTAAGCTTGAGGTTCCCTTTGGGCTCTATGGTTATACTTCTGTTTTGTAGACTTGTTAGGTTTTTAAATTAAATTAAATTAAATTTTTGGTCATCTAGGATATCAAATTATGAGTAGGTTTAGGAATGTTTGAACTTTACTTCCTGCCTTTCCTACATTAGAATAATCTGAACAATTAGTTGTTGAACTAGCACAAAAAGCTAATGCTTGGGGTCGCGGCCCCCTGGGACAGAGCCCCTTAGATCCGCCCGCCTCTGCTTGACCTTCTGCAATGATTTCACTGAATTGTCAGCTTCAGGACAGTGTTGTAATTTGTTTAGAGAGCGAGCTTCCTGCCACCCTCTGCAAGCAACCCCCGCCCCACCCCACACACTCTAAGCCACAGTTGAACATTGGGCGTGAACTGCTAAACACTAAAACTTGATGTTTGTTGTTTTTCTTCCTCCTCAGGGGAAAAAGAGGAGCCAGGAGAAGTAGCAGATTTTGTGTGGGATGACTTCATAATTTTAAAGACTAAGCAACAGAATGACTTGCTTGTTAATTTAACAATAATATGTGACAACAGAAATGACTTCCTTTAAGTTGTCTCAAAACTTACCATTGGAACCTTGGAAAATAGTTATCAAAGAATCACTTACGATTCCATCTGTGTTGCCAGTTTAGCTTTAAAGAGCAGTAAATGCACTGAGTTCCCTGGTGGTTGGCAGGGGGAGACACGCTGGGGTGACCAGATCACACTGAGTTCCCTGGTGGTCGGCAGGGGGAGACACGCTGGGGTGACCAGATCACCCTGAGTTCCCTGGTGGTCGGCCGGGGGAGACACGCTGGGGTGACCAGATCACTCTGAGTTCCCTGGTGGTCGGCAGGGGGAGACACGCTGGGGTGACCAGATCACGCTAAGTTCCCTGGTGGTTGGCCGGGGGAGACACGCTGTGGTGACCAGATCACACACTGGGGTGACCAGATCACCCTGAGTTCCCTGGTGGTCAGCCGGGGGAGACACGCTGTGGTGACCAGATCACCCTGAGTTCCCTGGTGGTCGGCCAGGGGAGACACGCTGGGGTGACCAGATCACACTGAGTTCCCTGGTGGTCGGCCAGGGGAGACACGCTGGGGTGACCAGATCACACTGAGTTCCCGGGTGGTCGGCCGGGGGAGACACGCTGGGGTGACCAGCATCCTGGCTGACAGCAGGATGGAGAATTCTTTAAAAATTACAACAGTTAAATTATATTTAGGAATCAACTTAAGTTACATTTAGACATAAAGTTGAAATAGCTTTCATTATTTCAATCAAAGTATGGGATTACTGAAAAAGTAAAGACTCATTTTCTTGTGTGTGAATTAACAATAGCCATTACATTTCTAAGACATCTAGGTATAAAATTTCTGCACATGATTAAAAGATGCTATAATTTGGCAAAGTACAGGCAATTATCATTTGGAGGGCGATTTTTAAAAATATATTTTGTCAGTTTTACTTCTCTTTTCTAGTTAGCAGGAAATAATTTATAATATTTCATGTACATTAGTTAAAACTTTTTAAAATTATTATTTAAATTGAAATCCTTTGGGGAAAAACAATGTAAGCTGTCACCTCCAGACACACGCGAGTGTGGTAGCCTGTTTGGGTGAAGGTCCTCACAGACCCTTCCTCCCCGTCACGGTGCTTTGTGGGGACTCCACTTCTCTTGGAGTAAACTGATGACTGAGCGTTGTTGTGTTTAAAGAGTATAAAATAGGAAGTTATCTGTCTGTCCATCATCCATTTTTATGAAGGATAACTTAAAACCATGTAAGATGATGACAGACATAAGCATTAACTAAAGAAATTAAGTACAATTTGGGGACTAAGATAATATTTAGGGCAAGAGTTGGCATACTTTTTTTTTTTTTTTGGTAAAGGGCCAAATATTAATAGTAAATATTTTAGGCTTTATGGATCAGGAGACAAAACTGAAGATATTATGTATGTACCTATATGATAAGAAAAAAAAGACAGATTTCCTCAGTCTTCATTGGCAACATTTAAAATATAATAATAAAAATCGATGGTAATTTTCTTTTTATAATACAGATCTGCAAACAAGAAGAATGAAATTATATTTTGGGTAGGGGGTATAACATTGTATTTGGGGTTTGAAGTTAGCATCAAATTTGATTGCAAACGTTAATCTGTTAGTGCTGATCTGTAATGAAACTTTATGTGTTTCATCTTTTAAAATATCTTTTTACATAAATAGGTGCTGCCAAACACTGATATAAGTCTATAAACATTTGATTTTAATTGAACATATTCATTGTTTGAGGAGCATTTCTAGAATTCTAGTAGATTTTACTCTTGGTATTTTCCTGTTAAGATTTCATTACATTTCAAATTAATCATTTTTAATTGACGGTTATTTGGAAACTCCTCGAATGCAGCAACCTAGATTTTGAAATGTGGAAATTGCATTTGTCCTTGCATTGATATCTGAAAAACACTGCCAGAACTGAAACTGTGGTTTGAGTTTGGGAAACAGTTCTCCTTCACATGTGTGTGGGAGTGGATATCTCGCTTCTCGTAACTTTTGATAGCACAAGGAGCGTATCAGCTGCTAATGTTACTTGTGATTCAAACATTTGTCGTCATCAAAATGAGTTTACCACAGGATGAGTTTTGCATATAAGTACTTTCTTGCCTTGTAATCTTAGGTTGAATTCATTAAGAAATAGTATCAAGCTGATTCCACAGTCATTCAATGTTTGATAAAAGTAGTGGAAGAAATTTTTCTCTTTCAGAAAACTTGGTCTCCACTCTGAGCTCAACAGCAGCAATAAACTTGAGTGCTGCTAAGTCCTTGGTAGGGAAAGTCGGGATACTCAGCTTCTCTTTCTGACAAAACTTCACGGAACTGATGAAAGTTAAGTACACCAGAATAATAAGGTCCACCTTTGACACTAATGGTTTAATAGCAAGCACATGATTTAAATATTTTCTACAAAGTACCTATTGATAAATAATACAATAAATAGCTCTAAGATGTAAACATCTTACATTTTCATGAGTTTGTAAAATTGTCTAACTAAGACTTTTCATCTCCACACGTGTTTTACCACCACTAGTTATAACACATCTTAACAGATTCTATTTCAGGTTGTACTGAATCCTTGTTTTCTCAACTTCTCTTGAAGTATTCCTGTCTGTAGTTATTCCACACAGACTATTCATGGAGACTAATTCTCAGTCAGTTTAGACTATTGGCTTCTTACCTAACAGCTAAGCAGTATCAGTAACTTGTGTCGATTCATCAAGAGCCAAGGAAAAACACTTAAATATTATCTGCCTTTTTAAAAGATGAACTATTGTCGTATCACCAGCGTCCTCAACTCTTGAACATTTCTTCCAGCCAGAAAGCTAATGGTCTTAGATAAACTTGTTTTGCCCTGGATGCATTTCTCTGGCTGCTGCAATCAACCACGATTTAATCAAGTCACAGTTGGCGAACGGCTTCCCTTGTTTGACTAACAAGCCACTTAGAAAGTTACTTTGGTTGTAGCCTGATTTTCATTTTTAATTTTTTTAAATACATTCTGCTGTGTTGAGACACCCTGTTTTAAATTTTCTTGTTTTCCTGACCATCGCTGTCCTGTGTGTTGGGACTATTGTGATGCGTGCTCCGTCTGGTCACGCAGATGTGTCCCGTGTCCTTCAGCTCAGCTGTAGTGTATGGCATATTAACCACCGTGGTCTGCCATCCAATTCTGTAAAAACTAACCCACACCCCACTGTGCCCTGCAAGCATGGCACATGAGGGCTTCTCTTCTTTTCTTGTTTTGGCATGATGGATGTGCTCT
>VBSM01000361.1:107579980-107640480 GCA_008086735.1 Cheirogaleus medius | reverse complement strand
GGCTGGCGCTGTTGCCTGGAGCCGTGGACGGGCGGCTTTGGTTTCCACTCAAGCCAGCAGGCGTCTGGGGACTCAGCAAACGGAAGAACAACACCAGCTGTGGCAGCTGCTGTCTCCCCAGGACAGCGCCCCGCCTGCCCCGCCTGCCCCGCTGTGCGGCTCTTCCCTGCTGCGGAGGGCAGCCAGGCGCAGCCACGTGCTTTCACTCCCAGCAACGGGCAGCTGGGAGCCGCGGGAGGGCAGATCCCGGACGCCACTGGGTTTCCCTCCACCCTGCAGCGCACACGTGTCCTGCCCCGGAGCACCTGCCCCTTCCGCTCCCCAGACACTGCGTGTGACGCGCTCCTGACAGGCAGGAGGTGTCTTAGACGTGAGGCGGTCAAGCTTCCCACCAAGTGCAGGGTGACCCAGCGCAGAGGTGTGGCCTCGAGGTGAGATGAGGACGGTACATCTCTGTCCCCGACAAGTGAAAACAACGGCCCCCAACTTTCCTTCTTCTTGTGATAGAAAACGCGGCATAGAAAGCAATGGCAGGGTCTCGCACGGCAGGCGCTGCTGACCGGTGGCGGGGGCTGCCCTGGCGTCACACAGCCTGTCTGGAGCAGCGAGCTCAGCTCAGGCTCCGCCCTGCTGCAGACTGCACCATCCCTGTCCAGGAAGCGCGTGTCCACGCCGGCCGGGCTGGCGGGCCACACCGGGACGAAAGGAAAAAGAAACTCTTCCTCCTCCAGGTCTGTGGCACAATCTCTGCAGCCCCCCATGGATGCGATGCTGCTTCTGGCTTAAGATTTCGCACAGAGTCGAGCGGAGCTTTCCCTGTCCCCCCAGGGCAGGGAGCCAGCGTGGGATCTGCCGGCCGCCGAGGACGCCTGCTCCAAGCACACGCCCGGAACCGGGGGATAGCCCAGAGTGCACAGGCCACCGGGCACCGGGCCCCCTGGGATGGACCTCCTGCGCATCTCTGTGGTCCCTGCGGGTCAACCCTCAGGTCAGGGCCAGCCCTCGAGTCCCGAGGAAGAGGTGGGTGGCCACTGGGCCTTCCGTGTCTCCACGGAAACCCCTGCCTGCCCAGCCGTGCAGACGTCTGCTCCAGGCTGTTTCCAAAGTGTCAGTTCTGCTCCCCCCACTGCACTTCCCAGTACTGGGGGGCGCTGTCTCCGGCCGCCCCAGGTGGGCTGGCGTCCTCATGTGGGCCTGGAATAGGCCGGTCACGACCCCACATTCCAGCACCTTCTCGGTCATTTCTCAAGACATCTCTGGCACATCCACCCCGTTTGGCACCGGCCACCAGTGGGCGTGGGTTTTATCCGCCACTCAGACGAACACCTGGCACCACTCGAGGCCGCTGGAGCTCGCGCTTTGAGCCCTGATGCTGCCGTCCAGATGCCCACGGTCATGTGTCCAGCTCCCCAGCTGCCGCCTCAGCCGGCTCTCACGCGTGTCCCCCACGCTGCATGGGGAAGCTGTGTCGAGTGACAGCCTTCTCCCACCCCGGCCCTGGCTAACACTGGACCGCAGGTGTGGCAGGCGAAGAAGGGCATGTGCATCCCGGGAGGAGAGAGGAGCCAGTGTCCTTAGATGAGACGAGAAGAGCTTCTCAGACAAGGAGGTGGATGGGCTTCACCTGCTAACGAGGCTGAGCTGATGTGGAGTCTAAATCCCTCTGGTCTCAGGCGACTTCTCGTCTCTGAGTTAGGAAACCTGGTGAACTGTAGATGTGGCGTCCGTGTTGGCTTCTGACTTGAAGACTCTCACCTTGTCCTGCGGCTGTGAGACGGAGGTCGTGTTTCTAGCGTGTGGAGTGTGACTGCCGATACGATCTGCGCGTCTTGCTCACTTTCCCCTTGGACCTGCGTGTGCACATGTGTAGTTATGTGCAGCATCATCACGTGTGTGCCTGGGCTTGTGTATCCGCCACAGTGGCCACGAGGACCTCTCCTTAGTTTCTGTATAACCACACACATCCTCACCCTTTCCCTAAGCCCTGGCATTTGCTAACCTCTTCTCTATTTCTGTACTTTTGTCAAGAATATTATGTAAACGAACAAGTCGACACTCTGTTCCTTAATCTTGCTGATTAGTGATGCGTGGTGTGGACGCACCGTGGTTTGTGTTGAAGGACATCTGGGCTGACTCCAGTCTCGGTCTGTTATAAATACAGTTGCTGTGGACACTCGTGCCCACAGGCTTTTGTGTGTACACAAATTTTCCATTTTTCTGGGAAAAACACCCAAGCGTTCAACTGCTCAGCACTGCGGTAGTTGTGTGTTTAGGTTTATAAGAAACTGCCTGACTGCTGTCCAGAGTGGCTTTGTCATTCTGTGTTCCCACCAGCAGTGTGTGAGTGACCCCGTTTCTCTGCGTCTCTCCAGCCTTTCGTGTGGTTGCCTCGTCTTATTTCCGCCCGTGTGGTCTCTCGCGTGGCCGCCGTCTGTCTCTCCCTGACGCTGGCGAACCTGGACGTCTCTCCACCTGCTTCTCTGCCGCCGCACACCCTCCCCAGCGAGTGTCCAGTTCTGCCGGTTGCTGTTTCCTAACGGGACTGTCAGCTCTCTGCTGTTGGGTCCTTCGCGCACCCAGAGGCCAGTCCTCGGCAGACGGGGGCTGGACTGCTCCCTTCCCAGCCCGCAGCTTGTCTTCCCAGCCTCCTCGGGGACACTGCACAGGGTAGATGTTTGTGATTTCGAGGGAGACCAATTTACTGATTCTTCCCCTTTATGAAATGTGCATTTGATGTCAGGTCTCAGTATTCTCTGCCTAGCCCTAGATCCTGAAGATTTTCTTCCATTCTTTTTTCTAAAAGTCTTATAGTTTAAGACCAGAATCTATTTTTTTCTAATTTTTTATTATGGTAAAATACACATAACATAAAATTAGCCTTCTTACCCATTTTTAAATGCACCGTCAATGGTATTAAATACCTTCACCGTGTTGTGCAGCCGCCACCACTGACCATCCCATAATCCTTTCCGTCTTGTGTAGCTGGAGCTGCGCCCGTCCACGCCACCTCCACACCCGCCCTGGCCCTGGGCGGCAGCCGTTTGGGAGGGGACAGCGGCCTGTTCACTCGGCACAGCGTCCGCAGGTCCGTCGGTGTTGTGGCCCACGTCAGAGGGGACGTGTCAGGCAGTTCAGAGTTACGATGCTACAATCTCTGGAGAGTTCTAGGCCATGGAAGTACTCTGACTCTTTAGAGATACAGGCTGGGACAGAGATGCCACCCATACTGTGGTTATTTGAAGCACACTGTCTGCTTTTTACTCTCTGCCCATTTGGACTGGAGGCCTGAGACACTGAGGAAACCCCCTCCAGTCACTTGTCTTGTTCTCTGCCCACATCTTCAAAGAACGTGAGTTGTTAAGTTCTCCTGTGTTGAAAGAACAGACGTTGAGAGACCAGTTCCGGCCAGCACTCTTGCTTCTATCTGTAGAAAAGTTACAGCCCTGGCAAAGTCTTTAACAACCCCACCCCACCGGGTGTGTAGCTCCTTTCCTCTCAAACACAGAAGCAAACGCAGCTCGGCACCAGCTGCTGCAGGAAGTCTGGGGATCAAAGCACGCCCTTCCCCGGCACCGGGATCCCTGAAGATTTGATGCCGTGCTTGCACCGTTACGAGAACGGTTCGTCCTGCAGAAGCCCAGAGCTTCTCAGAAACCAGCTGACGTGGTGTGTGAACTCCACACAGGGTCTGTCTGCTCCACAGCGGCGGAGAAGCCAGGTCTGGGTCAGCCGTCCCCATGGGGTTCACACCGCCTAGGTTACACCCGCGCTGATAAAAAGTGCAGGGAGGGGAGAACACAGTTGCCTGAATTCAGTTCTTGCCAGGACACCTGGGCTTAAGCCTTTGTGCTGAAGAACTATTCCATGGCCTTTTGACGTGACAAGCTGGCCCTGTCCCAGCGTATCCCGAAGGCCTGCAGGGCACGACCCCTCCCAGGGCACAGTGGCTCCGGGGGGGGGGGTGCGTCTGACCAAGGCAGACCTTTCTGTTTGCCTGAATGTGAATGCCCCAAGCACACAGGACAGAAAGTTGCTTTAGAACGTAGTTTGTGAAGCCCAGTTACTGGAAGGGCTCGTGGGGAGAAGCCAGAGAGACTACCGCAAAGCACTTCCACATGTCAGACTTCAGCACTTTTCAGTGGAGTGGAAATATTTATCCTGGATTAGAGACATTTGAGAAATAATGAAATTATAGAACTTAAATCTTTGGCGAGCTCAGCCTTGGCCGCACACTGGGACCACGTGGAGGGATTTCAGCAACGTGGTGCCCGGGCCCGTCCCAGAAACTCTGAGCTAACCCGCCTTGCGCGCGGGGCCCAACGGGTAGCAGGCGCCTCACAGAGCCGCGTGACAGAGACGACGGCGTAAACCGGGCGTGCAGTCTTCTGATCAGACGCTGACACTGCCTCTTAGGAGGTATGTATAACTCTGCACCGTGGGGTCTCCTTTTTCTAAAATCTGCGAAACAGAACAGGTGACCGTCTGGGCTGCCTGAGTGCAGAAGGGGACGGTCCCGCATGCCTCAGCTTCCCCTGCTGGGAGCCCCGCGGAGCTCACGCTGTCTAACGCGACTCAGCTTCAGGCTCTCAGTCCAAACGCAGTCTCTGCAGCGGCTGCCTCTGCCACAGGCAGGTGTCTGTCTGGGACCTGCTGGTGGTGTCCGTTGCAGGGGAGACGTCTCACCGCCCTCGTGCACAGAGGGCAATCGTGCACGGCCGTGCACCGACGGCCAATGCTGGGCAGGGTCAGAACCCACTCCCCACCTGGCTCTGCTCCTTGCAGCTCCGTGACTGTGCACAAACCAGCTGAGCGTCCCTGCGTCCACGCCGGCATTGGAAAGTAGCAGCACTGAATGCGATTTCTTTCTAAGGTGACCCTTACCTCCGAAGTTGTGTGACCTAAGTGAAGGCTTCTGCATCCACAGAAGTCAGGATTATGGAGTCACAAAGGATTCGATTATAGGAAATGCAAAATAAATAAATAAATAAATAAAAAAGAGCATGCAAAGTCTTATATGCAGGCAGGCCCGTGAAACGTCCCTACGCTAATTTCCCTCAACCTGAGAACAAGACGACTCTGTAGGAGCAGCTTCCGCAAAATGTGGGTTCTGGACGATTACGGGCTGAAGTGAAATAGCTGCAGTGGCCAACGTCATGTTTACGGGTGTCACTTAGAGCACAGAATTCAAACCACACCCTGAAGCATGGTCACGCACTGTCCCCACTCGCAGATGACGGACAGGTAGTTGACGTGAGGTCACGTGACCGGAGCGCTGGCTGGCGAGTCTGGGCCGTTTCTGCCTCAGTCGCAGTGAAATCCTGTGGTCTCACTGGCGTCCCGCCCTGCTGGTCTCTGCGTTTGTCTGTCTTTACTCGGTTAAGAAAGGAACGACACAGGTGGAGGGGTCTCCCTTTGGTTATTTGCTGCCTACAAAGTACACAGAATCCGAAGTGTCATAGGACAAAGAGGTTTTAATAATGGATCAAAAAAGATCAAAGCTAGCTATTATTCTGTCCGCACAGAGAAAGGAAATTGGCATTCGCCGCGCCAGACGGAGGTGCTGCTCGTTCCCCCCTTTCTCGGGAGAAGAACGCGGGTGGGACAGTAGCACTGAGCGTGTTGTTCGTGTTCTACTTGAGGCAACATCTGAGAGTCTCCTCTCATTTCTAAATTCTTTCTTTTGATGGATGAGGCCGAACAGTAATTAATTTCTTTGTGAAGCTGTTTCGGAACTTTGCCCTCATCCACCACAGCATGCAAATGGGCCAGTGCTGGCTGCGTTTCCCGCGTGAAGTTAAACCACAGCCCCGCCGTGGATGCTTCCACGCACGACCACGGGCCTAGATTCGGGCAGGAATCCAGGCCCATCAGAGCATAGCAGTGCCGTGGATCTCTCTTCATGTAACACGTTTGGGTTTCTCTGCCTTTGCGCAGTGTTAATAAACAGGAACGGCTCCAGGGAACTAGGGAAAGTGGATTTCCCCTTGTCCATGACTTCATGTTCCGGTTTCTGTGACTTTCTCATGACCTCCGGCTGGGAGGGGAGAGTGAGGGAGACGGGTTTCTGGGGGTAGGAGGGTTCAGCCAGTGGGGCGGTTTTCAAATCGGAGTTTTAAGCAAATTAGACTGAACGCGTCTCTTTTATGGCACTTTTTCATCAATTGTCCTTAAAATTCCAGACTCTTAACCATGATTGAAGTAGGGACTTGCTCATGCTCACCACTTAGCACATGTGAGGATTTTTCTAGTTTTTGCAAGGATGTGCTGAGTTTGGGGTTCGTTCACATTCAGAAAACACACCTAGTGGAAGGCTGGTTTGTAGATAACCGCAGGGCCAGATTTTTACTTGATGGGTTCTTTTTTTTTTTTTTTTTTTTTTTTTTTTAGACAGAGTCTTACTTTGTTGCCCAGGCTAGGGTGAGTGCCGTGGCGTCAACCTAGCTCACAGCAACCTCAAGCTCCTGGGCTCAAGCAATCCTTCTGCCTCAGCCTCCCAAGTAGCTGGGACTACAGGCATGCGCCACCATAGGGCCAGATTTTTAAACAGGCTTATCTTGGGCCATATCCATGCGGGAACAGTGGTGCGTTGGGAGGTTCGGGATTTTTAAGGGAGACTCACGGTGCACTTTTGGTTATTTCATAGTAACCCCTTTCCCCTTGTTCTTCTGTGGCCTCACGTGTGGGGTTTGCCCCCTTTCCAAGCAACACCCCTGGCATGGGGGGAGCAGCAGAGGTCACGGCCAGCGAGGGCTCAGCCAGGCCAGGGGTGACTGCCTGTGGCCCCAGAGCCAGGAGGGGCCTCCCCTCTGGTTCCTGTCCCACTTCCCCATCATCCGGTGCTTTCCCTCTGCTTCCTGGAGGACGTGCTCGCCGTGCGCAGGTAGACTTGGCGCCATTAACACCATCCTCCCACGTCCTGATCAAAGGGGAGGAGACGTCTCCGGCCTGTTCCCACTCACAGAGGAGGTCGATGTGCACATCGTAAACAAAACGGTGTTTAGTACAAGCCAGGTGCCGTCTGAGACTTTGTATTAGCTTGTTCTCAGACTGAGTCTCTGAGCAGGTGCTGCTATTACCCCCACGTGACAGGTGGGGTGAGGTGGCTCTCCTTAGGTGACACGGCTGGGGAATGGCGGTGCTGTGACTCGAGCCCAGGCTGCCGGGCCGGCCCGTGCCCTCAGTCACTGTGCCACGCCGCCTTCCCTTCCCAGGGGACACACGGATTTGTTTAGGGAATAAGGAAAGCAGGAAGGCTGTGCAGAACCAGATTTCACAGTCACTGTATTTAGATTTGGGTATGATATAGCCTCTTTTTGCACACATGGAGGATGGCTGTCAGGGAATGAAGACATGGGTCTCCACGCTTGAGAAAAAGGACATGTTTCAAACTCTGTCTCCTGACAGAGCAGATGAAGACACGGGTGAAGCCGGAAGCCTGTGCTGGTGGCAGCCGGGCGCGGGCGATGGGCGGAGACCTCAGCCACCTGCGCCGTGCAGGGTGGGCTCGAGAGGCGGCGTTAAGAAGCGCGAGGGGAAGCCCATATGCGTGACCTGGAACACAAACCTGATTTTTCCCGATTCTTTCGTCGCTGTTAGAAATGGCAATCAACTTTTTTTTTTCACATCTGTTTTTTGATCATTGATTTTCAAGATTGTAGGCACATAAGGTATTAACAATCCGGTTTATAACATGTTTATAATTTTTCATAATGAAGTGTTACTGCCTAAGCAAGTCCCACTTAACCCGAGATACAAATGACATTAGTTTATTAGTGGTGTAGCTTTCACATGTCTCTGAATGCTGCAAAGGCATGTTTTATTACTCAATAGGAATTTTGGACATGATTTCTTTCGAATAATCTTTTGCCAACTCCCATGATGTGCATTATTTTATTCCAACATGTGCTAGCATTTATTGTTTGTTTAAAATTAAAGCTTGTTGGTATATAATTTGCATACAGTAAAATCCATCCTTGCGTTGTAGAGTGAAACGAGAACTCGCAGCTGCAGGCAGTCACGTGGGAGGAGGGCGCCCTACCCAGGGAGACTGTGTGGGCCCCGCAGTGACACCCCAACCCCAGCCGTGGGCCAGCATGGCCTCGGTTCCTGTCCCCTCCAGTTTTGTCTCTTCAGAAAGTCATATAAGTTGAAAAATATGGTATGTGTTTAGTGTGTGCATTTCCTCACTTAGCGTGGAGCTTCCGAGATTCGTTCGTGGCTCAGTAGCCCTCTCATTGCCAAGCAGCGCTCCGTCGTGTGGGCGCGGCACACTCTGTGTGTCCAGCCACCAGTCTGTGCATGCTTTGATTGTCTCCAGTTTTTGTCTATTGTGAAAAGAGCTGCTAGAAATATTCATAAAGAGCTCTTTACATGAACATATATTTTTATTTTTATTGGGTAAAATACATGTGAGAGTTCTAGGTCGTATATTAAGTATGTTTTGCTTTTTAAAAACAGCCAAAATGTTTTCCAGCTATTTGTACAATTTTGCATTCCCATCAGAAATGTATCAGAATCCCACTTGTTTTCACAATGAGGGTACGGTATTTTTTATCCTAACACCAGATAAATATAATGCAAGAAGGAAATAATAGGCCCATTTCAGCTATGAACCAGCTCTGTGTGAATCCCAAATACACTATGAGCCGATTGAATTCAACAGTGTTCTTAAAAATGCATCCTCATTAAGTAGGATTTATTCGCAAATGCAAGGTTGGTTTTGGTGTCAGAAATGTTAGAAAAATCTAATGATCTAATTCACTATTTTGATAAAATAAAGAGAAAATATTTTTTCTCAATACATGCTGAAAATGCATTTAAGTTTATAACTATTTAGGATTTAGAAGAAAATCTTTCACAGTAGGAATAAAAAGGAGGTCCTTAATATGGTAAAGTTTATGTGACAAAACTTATAGCAAATATTATATTTAATGGAGAAATTTTACAGCATTTTCTTTAAGATCAGAATGTGGCAAAGATGTCTACCGTGTAATTCCTTTTGACATAGTGAAGATCCAGCCAACACAAAAAAGAAAGAAAATAAGAGTGAGAGGATTGGCGGAAAAGAGGGAAAGTTCTCATTATTTGCAGATGATTTGATTAATTTAGCTGGAAAAAACAACACAATCATTATGCTGTTAGAACTAATATAATTCAGCAATGTTGCTGAATGCAATGTCTAAGTTAATAACACCAGCAATAATTAACTAAAATTAAAAATAAGATTTCTTTTATGGTAATACCTCATGTTTGAAGGTACCTAGGAGCTTAACTAAAAAAAAAATAGCCATGGATCATGATCTGAAGACCTTCCAACATAAAATAAAATAAAATAAACATGGAGAAAAATGTAAAACTCTATAATAAAAGTATGCCCATTGTCACCACTATTCAACATGGTGCTGGAAGTCCTAGCCAGAGCAATCAAGCAAGAGAAAGAAATAAAGGGCATCCAAATCAAAAAAGAGGAGGTCAAACCCGTTTGCCAATGATATGATCTTATATCCAGAAAACCCTAAAGACTCCTCCAAAAGACTCCTAGACTTGATAAGTAAATTCAGTAAAGTTTCAATTTACAAAATTAATGTACACAAATCAGTAGCATTTCAATACACTAATAACAGTCAAGCTAAGAGTCAAATCAAGAACTCAATACCATTTACAATAGCTACAAATAAAATAAAATAAAACAATACCCAGAAATATACTTAACCAAGGAGGTGAAAGATCTCTACAAGGAGAACCACAAAACACGATGAAAGAAATCATAGATGACACAAACTAATGGAAAAGCATCCCACATTCATGGATCTAAAGAATTAATATTGTTAAAATGTCCATACTGCCCAAAGTGATTTACAGAATCAATGTAATTTCCATCAAAATACCAATGTTATTTTTCTCATAATTAGAAAAAACAATCCTAAATTTCACGTGAAATCAAAAAAGAGTCCAAATAACCAAAGTAATCCTAAGCAAAAAGAACAAAATCAGAGACATCACATCTCCTGACTTAAAATTATACTACAAGGCCACAGTAACCAAAACAGCATGGTACAGAACATGGAACAGAATAGAGAACTCAGAAATAAAACCATATAGCTAAAACTGATTTTTGACAAAGCAGACAAAAGCATACACTGGGGAAAGGATGTCCTATTGAATAAATGGTGCTGGGAAAATTGGAGAGCCATATGCAGAAGAATGACACTGGATCCTTATTTTTCACTATATATAAAAATTAACTCAAGATGGATTAAAGCCTTAAAGTAAGACCCGAAACCATAAAAATTCTAGAGAAAAACAAACATAGGAAAAACTCTTCTAAACATTGGGCTAGGCAAAGAATTTATGACTAAGACCCCAAAACTAAATATGGCAAAAACAAAAATAAATTAATGGGACTTAATTAAACTAAAAAGTTTCTGCACAGTAAAGAAAATAATTAACAGAGTAAATAGACAACCTACAGAATGGGAGAAAATATTTGCAAACTAAATATCTGACAAAGGATTAATATCCAGAATCTACAAGGAACTCAAATCAACGAGAAAAAAACAACCCAATTAAGAAGTGGGCAAAAGATGTGAATAGGTTTTTTTCAAAAGAAGATATAGAGATGGTTTACAAACATATGAAAAAATGCTCAACATCACTAATCATCAGGGAAATGCAAATTAAAACCACAATGAGATACTATCTTACCTCTGTCAGATGGCCATTAATCAAAACAATACGTGCTGGTGTGGATATGATAAAAACGGAACACCTATACTCTGTTGGTAGGAATGTAAAGTAGTAAAACCTCTATGGAAAAGAATATGGAGATTCCTCAAAGAACTAAAAGTAGATCTACCATTTGATCCAGTAATCCCACTACTGGATATTTACCCAAAGAAAATGAAGTCATTATATTAAAAAGACACTTGCACCCAAATGTTTATCACAGTACAATTTACAATTGCAAAGATATGGAATAAACCTAAGTGCCTACCAACAGGGGAGTGAATAAAGAAAACAACGCACACAGACACACATACACATACATGCCGTGGAGTACTACTCAGCCATAAAAAAGAACAAAATAATGTCTTTTGCAGCAACTTTTAAGAAAATTTTCCCAAGTATAGTTCACAAAGATATTATCCTAGATTTTCTTCTATTTATATTTTACCTTTCATATTTAGATATTTAAATTGTACATACAACCACTACATCCTATGTCACTCCATTTTTTTCTAAACAGAAACCAGGGATTTACTCAGGACATATAGACTGTAATCTCTATCTTACCTTATAAACTTATCACTCTAGCTTTGTCTCTTTCATTTTTGCCCTTATTTTTTTGCCAGGTCAATTTTATATATTTTGAGTCCTATGTAAGCCTCAGAATTGTGAGTCCTTTTCAATAACAACCAGAGTTCGGAATGTGCAATGGAAAGTGTTCCTGCTTCAGCTGAAACCAAGCATTTACTCTACGGGGATATTCAAATTGTACTTTAGGAAAGGAATCATTCCTGTCCCTCATGGTTTGTCTCTCAGTCTAACTGCTTTTCTGGGAAACTTCCACCTGCCACACAGCATGGGGGCAGCTATGACACCTGGCCACAGGTGGGACAAATTTTGAAACTGAAACAGGGAGAAACAGAGGCTGAGGCTGAAACCTGATGGCCAATGGTTTCCAGGTTCTTTGTTGCTGTTCATTTTGTTTGTTTTATTTCGTTTGGCCATGTGGATTGGAGAATTAGAAACACTTGATTTCCAAAGAGAAAGAAGAGTAAGGAAAGCGTGTATTGAGGAACAGATGTGGGCAATGGAAACGAAGTCCTGGTGATGTTTAGGTCCGTATCTCTGGTTCTTCCTGATCCCCCAAATCCATTTTTTGTTTTTGGCTCCTTTAGAGAAGCCTCCATCCTCTTGCCCCATTCTCTTTTAAGCTACCAACTGGCACCTGCCACACAGGGACCAACCAGTACAGACAGACACCTGGGGTAGCAGCAGATAGCCCATTTAATTTGGCAGACTGACATTAAGAGGTTAAATTCCTAGCCAGATCCAAGCCAAATTCCCATGAAAAAGAACTAATATGTTTATCTGTTGGATTTAATTGCTTTTTCTTTATTGCTTTTCCCTTTTACTTAATGGTTCGAGAGTTTGGAAATAGAAGTGCCACAGCTATCTGAAACATATTTTTATGGTTTTTCAAGAGCAGTCCTAACCGAATTATTAGTGTTCCAAGGTGTGAATAGTATGAAATGTGCAGCAGTGTTATCCAGACTGAGTTATTAGAACAGATAAGACTCATTTTTTGAAAATCCAGATTGTGTATAGTTTAACATTATTCTCTCTCATACAGTCAAGTTAAAAAAGAAATTTTAAAATAAATTTGATACATGCCTATGAGTATAAAATTATTTTGGGACTTGTAAATAAATGCAGTTTTGCTCTAACATGAAGTCAGATTTTTTTTTTTTTAGCTTTGAAATAAGAATTAATTTCTCCCTGCAGAACAATATGTACTCTCAGGCCAAATTCTGCTCTATAAACCTTAGTTTATTACTCTTAGGATTATGTAAATTGTACACTCAGTCTGAAAATTGCATAGGTCTTCTGGATATCTGTATCTATCTATCATCCGATTCTATAATTCTTAACATTTGTTAAGTGTTTTCTGTGTCTGGTACTATAATAGATGCTTTACATATGTTAACTAATTTGATCCTGATAACTCCTAAATAGGTTATATTATTATCACATTATTTATTCTAAATTGAGGTAAAGAGAATTAAGTGACCTACCGAAGATTATGCAGCAGATACAGGGAGAACCAAAGTCTGATTCCAGAGCCTTTATAATCACTACCCTGAAACTATGGAAGGTACTTACACAACTTAACCAAGTTATATGGAGTCCAGGTTCTTCTCTGTGCTACTTCTAATGACTCTGCAAGTCTCAGACTTAGGGCATTGTCTGTATGTGATAAACACTCAAAAAGTCTCTTATTTTTATTTATATATTTTTGATGTTTGATTCACTTAATCAATGGTGAAAGCAAAGACTCATCAACGTCAACCTAAAAAATTATCAGCCTAGGAAGCTATTGAATGATTGACGATATACAACCTGCTATGGTCTGAATGTTGGTATCCCCCTAAATTTCCTATATTGGGACTTAATACACAATGTGATACTATTAACAGGTGAGGCCTTTAAGAGGTGCTTAAGTCCTCATAATGGGATTAATGCCTTATAAAAGAGGTTGAAGGGAACGCCCCTACCCCTCCCGCCATGTAAGGATGTGGCAAGAAGTTGCCATCCAGGAAGCAGAGAACAGCCCTCACTGGATATAAGTCTGCTGATGCCTTGATCTTAGACTTCCAGCCTACAGAACTGTGATCAGTGCATTTATCTTCTTTATAAATTACCCAGTTTAAGGTATTTTGTTATAGTAGCCCAATCAGACTAAGATACCACCTAAGATATTATTGGGGCACCTTACAACTAGCAACATCTTAGAAAGGAAGAAATGTGATAGTTCAGGAAAGCTGAGGTGGTCAGGGGATACGTCTTTCTGCAGCAGCAGCTTGTGTAGATGTACCAGGCAGCTGTGGGGAGGGCTGTGTATGAGCGGCTGAACGTGGCTGCTGCCAGCCTGCTGGGAGAGGGGAGCACAGGGCGCTAGCATGTCTCGATTGCTGAGTAGGCATGATGTCCCGTGACAGGGGTTGTCTCCAACCACACACTTGGGTGCATAAAGTGCAACTTTTATTTCTGAATCTTTTATGGCCTACCTCCATTTGCTAACGCTGAGCTAAAGAGAGAGACGGACCCCAGTACAAAAACCACTGGACACCTCAACACTCACTCTACTTTCAGCATTGGACAGATCATCCAGACAGAAAATCAACAAAGAAACACTGGGCTTATTTTGTGCAATAGACCAAATGAACCTAATAGATATTTCCAGAACATTTCATCCAACAGCTGCAGAATACATGTTCTTCTCCTCAGCTCATGGGTCATTCTCAAGGATAGACCATACGCTAGGCCACAAAAAAAGTCTTAAAAAATTTTTAAAAATTGAAATCATACCAAATATTTTCTCTGACCACAATGGAATGAAACTAGAAATCAATAATAAGAGGAACATTGGAAAATATACAAACATAACCAATCTGCTCCTGAATGACCAGTGGGTCAAGGAAGAGATTGACCCACTGGTCATTCAGGTCATTAAGAAGGAAATTAAAAAATTCTCATAACGAATGTAAATGAAAATACAACATATCAAAACCTATGGGATATAGACAAAGCAGTTATAAGAGGAAATTTTATAGCAATGAGTGCTTACATCAAAAAAGTAGAGAAGCTTCAAATAAACAACCTAAATATGTATCTCAAAGAATTAGAAAAATAAGAGCAAACCAAACTCAAAATTAGTAGAAGAAAAGAAATAATAAAGATCAGAGCAGAACTAAATTAAATTGAAACCTACAAAATAATTAAAAAGACCAATAAAATGAAAAGCTATTTTTTTAAAAAGATAAACAAATTTCACACATCTTTAGCCAGATGAAGAACAAAAGAGAGAAGACCCAAATAAATAAAATACAAGACAAAAAATGAGACATTATAACTGACACTGCAGAAATCCAAAGGACCATTGGAGACTACTATGAGCAACTATATGCCAATAAACTGGAAAATCTAGAAGAAATGGATAAATTCCTAGACACATACAACCTACCAAGACTGAACCAGGAAGAAACTCAAAACCTGAATAAACCAGTAACAAGTAACAAGATAGAAACAGTAATAAAGTCTATCTTCAAAGAAAAGCCTAGCACCTGATGGCTTCACTGCTGAATTCTACCAAGCATTCAAAGAAGAACTAATACTCATCCTAATTAAACTATTTAAAAAAATTGAGGACGAGGAGATACTCTCAAACTCATTCTAGGGGCCTGTATCACCCTGATACCCAAACCAAATACATAACAAAGAAAGAAAACTACAGGCCGATATCTCTGATGAACATAGATGCAAAAATCATCCATAAAATACTAGCAAACCAAATTTGATGATTCATTAAAAATATCATTCATTATGATCAAGTGGGGTTCATCCTAGGGATGCAAGGATGTTTCAACATATCCAAACCAATCAGTGTGATACATTATATCAACAGAATGAAGGAAAAAACCATATGACCATTTCAATTGATGCTGAAAAAGCACTTGATAAAATTCAACATTGTTTTATGAAAAAAACTCTCAAAAACTGGGTAAAGAAGGAACTTATCTCAACGTGATAAAAGCCATATATGACAGATCCACAGTGAGTATCATACTGAATGTGGAAAAACTGAAAGCCTTTCCTCTAAGACCTTGAATAAGACAAGGATGCCCACTTTCACTACTGTTATTCACCATAGTACTGGAAGTTCTAGCTGGAGCAATCAGACAAGAAAAGGAAATAAAAGGCATCCAGATTGGAAAAGAAGAAGTCAAATTATCCTTGTTTCAGATGATATGATCTTATACTTAGCGAAACCTAAAGACTCCACGAAAAACTATTAGAACTAACAAACAAATTCAGTTAAATTGCAGGAAACAAAATCAATATACAAGAATGAGTGGCATTTCTATATGCCAACAGTAAACAATCTGACAAAGAAACCAAGAAAGTAATTTCATTTACAATAGCTAAAAATAAAATAAAATAAAATACCTAGGAATAAACTTAACCAAAGGAGTGAAAGACTTCCATAATGAAAACCATAAAACATTGATGAAAGAAATTGAAGAGGACACAAAAAATGGAATGATATTCCATACTTGTGGATTGGAAAAATCAGTATTGTTAAAATGTCCATACTATCCAAAGCAATCTACAGATTCAATTCAATCCCCATTAACATACCAATGACATTCTTCTCAGAAATAGAAAAAAAAATCCTAAAATTTATATAGAACCACAAAAGATCCAGAATAGTCAAAGCCATCCTGAGCGAAAAGAACAAAATTGGAAGAATCACATTATATTACAGAGCTATAGTAACCAAAACAGCACAGTATTGGCCTAAAAACAGACACACAGACCAATGAAACAGAATAGAGAACCCAGAAATAAATCCATAAAGGTAGTGAACTTATCTTTGACAAGGTTGCCAAAAACATATGGTGGGGAAAGGACAGTCTCTTCAATGAATGGTGCTGGGAAAACTGGACATCCATGCGCAGAAGAATGAGACCCTTATCTCTCGCCATATACAAAAATCAAATTAAAATGGATTGAAGACTTAAATCTAAGCTCTGAAACTATGAAACTACTAAAAGAAAGCATTTGGGGAAACACTTTAGGACATTGGTCTGGGCAAGGACATCTTGAGTAATACCCCAAAGCACAGGCAACCAAAGCAAAATTGGACAAATGGGATCACATTAACGTAAAAAGCTTCTGCACAATAAAGGAAACAGTCAACAAAGGGAAGAGACAAACAAGATATTTGTAAACTGCCCATCTGACAAAGTATTAATAACTAGAATTTATAAGAAACTCCAACAACTCAATAACAAAAATCAAATAATCCAATTAAAAATAGGCAGAGGATCTGAATAGACATTTCTCAAAAGAAGACATACAAGTGGCCAACAGGTGCATGAAAAAATGCTCAACATCATTAGTCATCGAGAAACACAAAAAGCAATAAAGAATGCTGTTAAGGATGTGGAGAAAGGGACACCCTTGTACACTGTTGCTGAGAATATAAATTAGTGCAACCCCTATGCAGAACAAAATGTGGAGTTACAAACTAAAGTTACAATAATACTAGCTTTTAGACTAATCATTGGTTTTTAAAAATAAATTAGTCTTCTAAATCATGTAAAAAACAAAAAGTAGATTTACACAGTGTCGTTACAGTAATATTAGCTTTTATAGTTGCCCATGTATTTACCTTTATAAGATCTTTATTTCTTCATGTGGTTTGAAATTACTGTTTAATGTCCTTTTAACTCACCTTGCAGGATTCTCTTAAGCATTTCTTGCAGGGCAGGGATGTGGTAACAAACTCCCTCAGCTTTTGTTTCTTTGGGAATGTCTTATTTTTTCCCTCACTTTTGAAGGATCATTTTTCTGGATATAGGACTCTTGGTTGACACTTATTTTTTCTTTTCGCCTTTTGAATATAATCAGCCTAAATTTTTCTTTTCTCCCTTTGAGTATATCAGCCTACTGCCTTCTGGCCTCCACAGTTTATGATGAGAAATGTGCTAATAGTCTCATTGGGAATCCTTTGTATGTTATGAGTCACTTTTCTCTTGGTGCTTCCAGGATTCTCCCTTTGCACCTGGCCTTTGAAAGTTTAATTATAATGTGACATAAATAAAGTTTGATGTGGGTCTCTTTGGGTTCATCTTACTTGGAGTTTATTGAGCTTTTTGGATGTCTTTCATCAAATTTGGGGAGTTTCCAACTATTATTTCTTTAATTATTCTCTCAGTGCCTTTCTCTCTCTTCCCCATCTGAGGTTCCGGCAAGGCCTCAGTGAACCCGCTGGATGATGTCCACAGGCTGCTCAGGCTCTGTTCACTTTCTTCAAAAGTTTGTTCTTTCTGTTCCTCAGATTGATAATTTCTATTGTTTTATCTTCAAATTTGCTGATTCTTTCTTCTGTCTGCTCAAATCCATGGTTGAATCCCTTTAGTGAATATTTTATTTCAGTTATCGTACTTATTCCAGCTCCAGAATTTCTTTTTGGTTTCATTTTAGGTTCTCTCTCTGTATCAGTATTTCCATTATGTTCATGCATCATTTTCTGGACTTTATCCACATCTTCCTACGATTCTTCGAGCACTTTGTGTTGCAGATCTGCCATCAGGTGTTTTTTAAGGGACAGTTTCTGTTATTTAATTTTCTCTCTTGAATAGGTCACACTTTCCAGTTTCTTTGAATGCCTTGGGATTTTTGTTGAAAACTTGACAACTGAATGTAATAATGTGATAATTCTGAAGGAAAATTCTTTCCCTTCCCCTGTGTTTGATTTTTTTGTTATTATTTTGTTGCCGTCGGTGGGGATACAGAGTCCTGGAGTTCCTGCTCCACCGATGCCCGGCACTCTCTCTTGTGACTTGTTTTTAGCTCTCAGACTTGGTTGACAGTATGCAGACATTTAAAAAGGATATTTTATGCCCTTTTGTTCAGTATAGGCAGGTTGACTCTGACCAGGCAACTTAAAAATATTAAAATAGCAATGAAATGTAGTTTGGATTAGTGAAATGTTATATCTGTTGTGTATATTGATTTTACTATGTTAATGCATTTTGCTTTAAGATCCGGGACATTACAAATAAGGAAAACAGACTTTTGTGTTACGTTTCTTATAGGTTTCCCAATTAATAAAAGGTGATTGGAAGCACATGGTATTTTATTTTCAATTACAGCTTGCCACGGCCACCCTGGACGGCAAACTCCAGCTGTTTCTAGCTGAGTAACGGCGGACGCGTGGGCTGGGCCCAGGAGTGCCGAGGCAGCGCTGTGGCGGAGAGAGAGGCAGGGCCCCGCCGCCACCCGCCGGAAGCAGCAGCTGTTTTTCATAGTTTGGGCCTCATTCCAGATTCTCTTTCTGCAAGCTCCTCCCCGGTGTGTGACACTCGTGTTCCTGAGGTTTTCCTTCTGCTCCTCATCGGGGGTCCCTCGCCCTAAAAAATGGAAACGGCATCCAGTACTTCTGAACAGAATTTGGTAAAGTTAAAACGGAATATTCTTCAATAAAATAATAGTATTTGTTTCGTAATTAGACTTCGAGGAAATAACAGACAGAGAGGGAATTCTCTTTTGGGCAGTGAAAATAAAGCAGTAATAGCCCTAGTAGCTCTGGCCTTTTGATTAATGTGTCCGTGGCTTTGCTTGGTGGACTGCGGCCTCTGCCTGCGGGGGCTTCTGGGCCTTTCCTTCTGCAGCTGGTGGTCGGTCCCACTGAGGCAGGGCTTCCACGTGCTGCCTGGACAGGCTCCTCAGAGAGGAGTAGCTGTCCTGGGATTGACTGCAGATGTCAGACTCTAAAGGTCCCGGAAAAGCAAGGAAGCCCCTGGGACAGTTCAAGGGTCCAGTGACTTTCGCACTCGTGACGCCCCCCCCATGGGGGCTCTGGGAACACCCTGAGAATGCCCTGACGTGGCGCTGTCGTCCCGTCTGTGAAGCCGGACGGTGGGGGCTTTTGTTGCATCAAAGCACCTGCCGGTCACGTTTGTGCTTATTTTCCCGGAGATGCCGCCGCGTGCTGTGACCTCACCTCCCAGGACACGTCACGGGCTGCCCTCCCGGCTCCGTGTTGGAATTGTCACGCACCAACCGTCAACATGCTGCATAGCTTCGCAACATTTTTGAGAAGCACAAGTTGAGCACAAGTCATTTTCACTTTCCTAACACTTGAGTTTTCCAGACATTTTTATCTACTTGTATTAAGTATTCCATTTCTCTTTGTTACAGTGAGATTCGTTTAGAACTAAAGAGGGCAGTTTCAGGGCCAGCAAGACCATAGCATCTTATTTAATATTCTTAATTTTAGTATATCACTCAAAATTTATTTTTATTTTAATTTCTGTTGTGATAAAATGTAAATAACATGACATTTACCATCTTGACTTTTAACGGTACAGCTCACAAGTGTTAAGAACATTCGCCTTGTGCATCCATCACCACCATCCGCCTCTAGATTATTTTCTTTTGCAAAATTGAAACTCCACCTATTAAACACAAACCCCCGCACTCCTCCCTCAGCCCCCGGAAACTGCCATTGCACTTCCCGCGTCTGCGCATCTGGCCACCCAGGGACTTTACGTCAGTGGCATCATGCAGAGCCCGTCCTTTTGTGACAGCTCGTTTCACGTAGCACAATGCCCAGGGTTCATCGAGGTTGCCATGTGTCAGATGCTTCCTTTCATGTCTGACTAATGTTCCACTGTAAGTATCTACCACATTTCGTTCACTCATCTGTCAGTGGGCCCTTGGGTGTCCCCTGTCTGGTATGTACCAGAAGTGGAATTGCCAGAGCATATGGTGCTAATAATTCAATTTGTAATTTTTTGGGGGACTGCCTTGCTATTTTCTGTAGCAGCTGCATGGTTTTACATTCCCACCAACACTGCACGAACATCTTGTTGTTTTTAACGTATCCAACTTTGAATATTACTTTCAGAATAAATGTTAGTTTCTGTCACATATCGCTTTTGTTTTTACATAAATTTTTTCCAGAGTCAGCCGTGGTTCTGGTTCTGTCAAATACGACTCTAGGAAAAATAAATGTAAAATTACTTAATGTAAATAACAATAGCTGAATAATATGTCAAAGAAAAAAAATCTACGTAAAAAAAAAAAAGATCCGTTCGAGAGCTCCATCAGGGGAAAATCAGGAACAAAACAGTCTCGGAGCAGCCACTGCTGAGAAGAGAGCTGTGTTGGGTCACAGGTCAGGCTCTGCCCGCGCGGACCTGCCGGAAAAGCCGCAGCGGGCGGCAGAGAACAAAGCTGGTGGGGCGCGGAGGGCAGGGCGGTGGGGTGGCCTCTGCGCAGGGCTGAGGGACCAGACTGCTGCGGGCTCAGGGGCTCCTCTCTGGGCCTGGGCACACAGCAGTCTCCGCGCCAGCCGGCGGAGGGAGGAGCAGGGGCTGCTGTCGCTGTTGCCTCGGAAATCTGTGCTGCTGACAGCGCCCCGCGCAGTGTCTCTGTTCCGTCTGTTCTCTGCGTGGTCGCACGTTGCCAAGCAATGAGCAGGTGTCGTGATGTGCACGTGACGGCGGTTCTGCCTTCATCAGAGAGGAGTAATAAAATAAGATATTTATACAGAGCGTTTTATTTTTGACTTGATTTCACTTATTGTTTTTCTATGATCTGTGAGTTTGATAGGCATTATCATTATTCTCTCTTCCCAAATACTTGACGAAAGCTATTCACAGAGAAAGCAGTGGTGGAATCCCATCTTGGAAGACCCACTCAAGGCCATTCTTCTCCGACACAGAACACGGAGAGGAGCTGCCTCCCCCGGGGTCTGTGTGAGGAGAGCCACCGGGCGGGGTTTCCGGGCTGTGCCTGGGCCGGGAGGGCGTCGCTGCCGCTGGGTCAGGGGAGTGTGGGGATTTGGACACGAGACCAGGTCATCGTGTGCCGGACCCTGCAGTCCCTTCATTGCCCCACGTTCCAGAGGGGCTTTCTGTGATGGTCCCTCGTCGGGGCAGCAGTGGGCAGGTGCTGTCCACCTCCCGGTCCCCCGGCACCTCCAGGGTGAGCCCCGCCTGCGGAGGGAAGAGGACGAGCCGCGGCTTCTGGCCTGCTCCGCCTCTGTCATTAGACGGCTGCTGAGATCCTTTTGGTATTTGCGTGATAGAATGATTCACAGCGTGTGGCTTGCACAACTTTGGCGCATCAATGTTTTTGTAGACAACAAAGCAAGAATGTGATCATGGTCCCAAGCCTGGCCACAGAGGGGGTGTCTGAACATTCTGGAATAAACAGTTTCTGTTCATTTTTGACATTCTGTTTAAAGGCATTCTTTTCACATGTGGGAGCTCATTCTTTTTCATCAGCTTAAAGAGAACCGACTCGATGTTTCAGACCCGCTGGAGGAAGACGCTGGGTGTTTTCAGAGGTCGGCGCCAGCATCTCCGTTGTGCGAGCGGTCGGCCTCCTCACGGAGAGAGCGGAGCGTGCGGGGCGTGTGGGCGCCAGGCTAGGCACCAGCTCCGAGCTGGGAAGGACCTCCCAGGAAAGCCTCTGCGGAACCCAGCAGACGTCTGTGCAGTGATATGATTAGATCGAACCATATACAATGGCCAACGGGCAGCTGTTTTTGACCTACAAATGCCAATTTCGTGTGGGTAGCCCAAGTTCATTTTTCAAAGAAGGGGCAGAATGTAAAACCCTGCCTCTTACCCTCCCTCTTTTCTCTCGCTTTTCTTCTTCTTTCTGACAAAAATTTACTTACTGCCAGCTTTGTTTTGGCCCCTAATTAGGAGTAGCTTATTCAGTTTATTTCTTCTGCATGTTCCCAACTTAACTCCAACTTCGCTGCTCTGACAGCATCATGGGCTCCCAGAGCAGCTCCAGAGAGATGGTCCGTAGAGGTGTCCTGCGCCGTGCACAGTGGTCCCGGTTTACTCTGTTTGAGATGTTTCTCCAGTGGACAAGTGACAGATGACGGTGCCTGTCTGCCTTGGCGTGCAGGTGATGAGCCCCCTGGGGTGTGACACCTCATGCTGTAAAAGTGTCTCAGGTTACAGACCCCCAAATTCTTATCAATCTGCTTGTTGCACAAGCAGTAGTTTGAGTTTTTCAACAGAATATTTAAGAAATAAATTGATTATAATCTCACAGTTATTTTTTTCTGGCATGCAACAAGAGGGCAAAGATTCCGAAAGGATAAGCGTCGGATGGAAACAAAGCAGTTAGTATAGAAAAGGGAGGTTTGATTAAGAACTAGAACTTGGTTGTCTGCAATTTTGAAGCTGATGAGAAAGTTGAGCTTGTGTGGAAGAGACGGTCACTCACACGAGGACAGCAGGGACCGCGGAGCGGACACGGACGGTGTGTCCCAGCAGGAGCGCCAGGTGCGTGTGTGCAGGCCCCAGACCAGCGTCTCCTCTGTGTGGCAGGCGGACAATCGTGCCCCGGGGAGGTCCAGGGAGAGGAGGAAACAATCCTAGACTGACTTTCTTTTGCCAGCAGGTGACTTGGGCACTGATTTGCTGAAGCTGCATTAATAGCAAATTTATATTCTTAATATAAATACTCTCGTCCTCTCCGAGTCTTAGGAACTGGGATCGGCTTAACTCTCTCCGTGTGGCCGGGGAGCCTGGTTCTCACGGACCCCCAGCAACACAACTGCAGGACGTTTCTGTACAGACCAGTGTCAGTCTCGTTCGCGGTGTCTGGAGGGAGACCCTTCATTCCGTTCTTGGTGCTTTCGTCGTCGCGAGAACAAACCGCTCTTGTGCTACTGTTTGCTTTTTGGATCCAGCATGTTGGTGCGGTTCACACTGACCGCTCACCCAGCTGGGAGTGATTGGTCGGACACGGCTGACAGGGCCACAGAAGCCATTGCCGTTTTAATGGAAGTGGCAGCCGTTTGCGGAGAGCAGCTTCGTGCCGAATTGCCGTGCTCCAAGGCTGCAGTTCCTGCCTGGACGACCCGGCGAGCTGCTGGCCGGCAGAAGGGCAAGGGTGCAAGCCGCGGCCGCCTGTCCTCTCTGACACGCACGGCTGGCGAAGGCAGCGTCCACATCTGGCCTTGGCCTCCCACGGGCTGTTTGTCATCCTCTTCTGACACGGTCCTCGTTCTCCAGTCTCTGACCCTTCACAGCCTGTCCCGTCCCGAGACTGTCACGCTTTCCCCGAGCGGCAGCCGTGGCCCCGTCCCGAGCAGGTTTCCCGTCTGACCGCTGCGGGAGGCTGGGGTCCGGGGTCCTGCGTCCTGCGCCCTGCGCATCGTGACCTTTACGGAGTCACTCCTCAGCGTCTATCATCCATAGAGGATCGCAGTGCGACATTTAGGGCCGTTTACTAACCACCGTGGAAGCACGAACTTTCCACCGAGAAGCGGCGACTCTGCTTTTAGCCTGGGCAGCCGCGCGCAGCTCCAGCGCAGTGAGCAAGACCCGGGCGGTTCAAACGCATTGCAGATGGATGAAGATACGGAAATAAAACCTTCCTAAGTGAAACCATACTGATTCATCTTCCACTGTGAAATAAATAAAAAAGTGTTTTTCTTCCAGTGATATGGAACGGATCCATGCAGTTCGCTGTGTGTTTTTTTTTTTTTTTAAAGAAACTGGAGTCTTTTTTTGTTTTAATTTTGGGATAACTAAGTTAACCATCTTGTTTCTCTGAATGAAGAAAGATATTTTGCTCTTTAAAAGACAGCATTAGGAAACTCAGTAAGTGAGCCACAGAATGGGAGAAAATATTATATATATATATAAATATATGTATCAGGCAAAAGACTTGTGTTAAGATACCATAAAGAACTAGAATTACCACAGTATATAATGAAAAGTCAAACAATAAAAAATGGACAAAATATTCAAAGAGGCAGTTCAAGAAAGAAGATACATAAATTGCAATGTAAAAGAAAAAATTGCTCAAATATCATCAATCGTTAGGAAAATGAAAATTAAAGCCACGAGAGAGAACTCTACACACTTGCTAGAATGTCAATAGCTTGAAAAATGGGCAGCAGCAAATGCTAAGGACGGAGTCCGGCTGCTGAAGGTACAGTCTGGAAATGTCTGGCAGTTTCCCAAAAAGTGAACACACATCTAACCACGTGTCCCGGCAATTCCACCTCTGGACGTTTATCTCGGAGATGCTAATAGATGTGTCCAGGAAAAGCTTGTGCGGGATGCTCGTGGCAGCTTCCCTCATAGCAGGCAAAGCCCGCACGGACCGTGGCGGCCACCGCGGCGCGGACAGGGTGGTTTCTGGGCGGGGCCGGAGCATCCCTGGCAGTGGAGGGAGCAGAGTGTGGGTGGAAGCAAAGCTCGGGTGGATCTCAAGACGCTCAGGCTGAGCGAGAGAAGCCAGACAAAAGAGAGCACGCTGATCCAAATGATGCGAAGTTTCTGGGCTTGTTCAAGCAAATCTATGATGAGGGAAACCAGAACCAAGACTGCGTGGAGGGGCTCGCCTGGACAGCAGGACTCTCTGGGGTGACAGCGTGGCCTGTCGCCCCCTGTGGGTCACCTGGGCACACGCGTGTGTCAGAACAGAATGTGCCACTGTAGGTGAATATCCCGATACATGTGTCGTACAGAGAACGAGACACAGCCTGTCCGTGCATCCCCGGCACCGTGGGAGGGGCTGCGTGGCACGCTCAGTCACAGGCCCGTGGGTGCCGTCTCCAGCGATCACACCGTCTTCCCCGTTCAGCAAATCCGCCGAGCACACACTCGCGGAGGACTCCGGGCACTCGGGGAGCCCACGGGGGGGTGGGCGGCGTTCCTGTGGGCCCACGAGCTCGGGCCACCGGCCTCCGTCTCTGTGGGGTCTGATGGCACCCAGGGCCCCTGCCAGCCCCTGCTAGGCCCCTCCACGTAGCGCAGTGACTGCGCCTGTCCCCTCGCCGGACTTTGTCAGGATGTCCTAACTTCCCTACAGCCTGTCACCAAAAACCTGCAGAGGGTCAGAGGCCGTATTTCTAACTCCACCTGGTGTAAGTGCAGACAGATTTTGATGAGTGTGAGTTCTGGAAGAAAGGTCATAGAAGGGAATATAATGAAATATATTTATGCAAAGGGAAAATTCAAAATATTAACGTGTCTCCACATTAACTCATTCACTTCTCCCAGAGAGGCCACAACATAGCACCTATTACCAATCCCTTTTCATAACTGGGGAAACTGAGGCAGAGAGTAGCCCTTGTGGGCAATTGCAGTGGTGGGGCAGGGTCAGCACCTCAGACAGTCTGGGTCAGGTGCAGAATCCCGCAGGGCGGTGGAGACCCCAGAGGAGGCTACCAGGGGTTTCCTGGCAGTAGACGGGGCGCGGGGCTGTCCTTGGCCCATTTATTTCCATTTATTCTGGATCGACACAAAACCAGCACAGGGAGAAGACTGACGAACTAGAACCTACAGGTCTCCACGGGGTGCACGTGATTCTTTCCTTAAATGCTGCTGCGTTTTTGTCTTTGGAACAACACGGTCCCTCCCGTCTCATTGCCTGCGGGAGGGAGTCTGACTGTCGACCTGCAGACCTGTGCGAGCTCGGGTTTGGTTGTGAGCTGCAGAGTGTGACCGTGGATCACCTGGGCAACGTGGGAGCGTGGGGCGTCGGCCGGCAGAGCCCCCAGGCAGCGGCCGGAGGTGCAGGCTCGGGCGGGACGGTGCAGGCCGCTCCAGGGGCAGGTGGCCCGACAGCATCTGCGCTGGGCTCCCGCCCCGGCGAGAGGACGGCAGGAGACCACGTGGTTCAGTCACCACCATGGCCGCCTCAGCTGGAGGGGCAATTCCCGAAGGGAGTATAGAAGTTTCTAGAAAAAGATGTGATGGTTTGAGGAGGGTAAAAAATAACATATTTTCCTAAAAATAGAAGATCTTAAGGAAATAAAGAGACAAAAACATGAAGTTTTACCTGCAAAACAAAACAGAAAATAAACACAAAAGGGAAGGTTCCGGGACTGGGTGAGTATCCGTGAGAATTCCCTGAGACGCGAAGCATTAACAGGCACGTGTAGATATGTTCATTGTTTCCAAGAATCTTGGCAGTGACTTGAGTCTGGATTATTGGCCTCGGGAGAGAATATTGAGAGGGCAATGATGGGCGTCCTTTGAATGCTACTGGGGAAGACGTGATTAACACCATTAAGAAGGGAGGAAAAGATTTTCAGTTCCAAACACAGCACTGAAAAAACAGAAATGAGGATGTGTTTAATTCTTGCCTTCTGCGTATTTCCGGCTGATGCACCCGGCTCACGAGGCAGGGCATAGCTGAGCTTTTTAATTCTAGGAAAACTTTTCTCATAATGGTCAAGGACCATCAAAAGCCAGATGAAATATTTTGTTTCAAATTGAGTATCACAACCATATATAGAGATAAATATAAAAAGAAAACTTGGTGATTTTCCCAAAGCCAGCTTCTCATTTTCAAGAACATTTTGCTTCTGAGTTGGTGTGTGAGTAGTGTCAAGTCAAATAGAAATACAGAGATGCATCTCTAAATAAAACGTTTTATTTGGGAAAACAGAGATGCAATTCAGGGCAGACACAGATGGGGTGGTCATTTGTATGTCTGAAGAGCAAAGAGAAGGTTAGGAGTTTTGTTAGAAAGGGAAATGCTACGTGCAGTTTTGAAGGAAAACTCCCCGGCATCAGCAGATGTGGGGGAGCGGGCGGGCCGAGCTCGTCTGGAGTCGGGCAGTTCATTTCGGCAGCGCAGGCAGAACCGCGCCGAGCAGCTGTCCCAGCCGCTGGCCGCGTGCAATCTCTGGGCAGGTGCTTTGTAATCTGAGTGCTTCCCCAGCCCCGGTCTCTCCACTCGGATTTCATTTGGGATGACAAGACAACTCCGATTTGCGTAATTAATTTCCACATTTCCCCTTTGGATCAAGATCTTCCTTTCAAAGCATTGCTGACCAACCATCCTGAGATTAGGCTTCATTGTCCCTTGGCACCGGGTTGGACCTGTCCTCACGGTCTCTGGTCCCCACCAGGAGGAAAGTTAGGGGGTCCGTGTCAGGGACTGGGCCACACTGGAGTGACAAAGAGACAAGAAGGAAGCAAAGAAACTCTCTTAGGGCAGGTTTGCCGGGCGTATGTCATGGTGTCCTACCTTAGCCCCGCGGGCACTAGTGACCATCTGGAAGTGCTGGGCTAACGCCGGCCTGCTGGGAGAGCTGACTTCACAAAGATCAGACAGGCAGCAAGAACAGAGCCTAAAGATTATAACGCAAAAAAACAGCCGGCAACAATGTAACAAATTTAGCTTGTATGATGGTTTTTTGAACCAAGAGCCCAAGCCCAAGAGCAACCAACCAACCAAACAAATCAGAAAAGCACAGGGTGAGACCCGAGCCCGCCGAGCAGCGTCCCGCGACCAGGAGGAGTTGAAGCAGCGAGTCCCACTCTGCGACAGGCACCGCCGAACTACTGGGACGAAAGCCGTGCCGGGGCAGCGCCAGAGTCCCACTGGGTGGACTTCAGGGTTTGTCGGGCCAGGTTCTGTTATGTCACCCGGGCAGTCACTGACTGTGACGTTTCAGGTACGAGAGCGTCTGTCCAGGGGAACAGCTTAGCGTCAGGAGGACTACGAGTCCCGTTGGGACACGGAGTCTCGTTCCGATGTCCTGGGAGGGCCTGTCCACAGCACGGCGTCGGCGGTTCGCGGCTGGGATGTCTCTGGTCTCGGCATTGGGCAGTTTGAACTCTCTGTGTGGCCCACCCATGAGGCCTGGGGCTTGTCCTTTGACATTTATATTAAATTGTTCGGTTTTAGTTTACAGGGATTCGGGAAAGAGCAGTTTCCCTTCTTAGTAATTCCACGGGTGAAAATTGGATTGGAGGAACTTAGAAGAATTTAGGATCCATTCCAGTCTATGAGTAGATAATAAAAACTCAAAAACAATGCAGTCTTCGTAGGGGCATTGTAGATATTCTAATGTTTACCAAAGATAGTCAGGGCAAGACTAATTTGTTTGCAAATTTAGCTTTATCAGCTTTGGCCTGATTACTTTACTTAAGTGTAACAAGAATAGTAATTGAATCTCAGATCGGACCATTTTAAAAACATTTTTGTGGCTAAGCAGGCTTCAGATGTTATCTGCAGTCCCTATAAACCATTGTATTAATAAATATGACATCTTAAACCTTGGTACTATCATTAACAATTTTAATTGCATCCTGTTATAAAGAAAACAGATTGTTATTGTACTTATGTAAATAATTATATTGTCATAAAATTAAAAACTCATGAGTAGTTTGCAAATTTTGGAGGGATCAAGTAGGAAGAAAAAGTAAATGTTTTAACCTTTGTTCATAAAATTATACTTTACCAAATTTCTGTAAACTATAGATAGCTCAAGAGAGAAAGTTCCTTTAAATCTTGAAAACAAAACATTTAAATAAAAACCAACAATGTTTTAAATGAAAGTCATAAAAATCATAATTTTATCAGTTATTCAATCTTATATAATTAATTTTTGTTCTACTTGACCTTGATTAGCAGTTTCATGAACCCGCCAGTGTTTTCACTGCCGTTTTAGAAATGTTTATGTCGTCCTTGATCTTAAAGTCATCACAAACCTGTGACTAAGAGTACTCATTAGAGCCTTTTTTGTATAAATCCGATTACAGATGCCTTTAGAACTTAGAATAGCCCTGGTTAAAATTTGATAAAAGTTCACTAGTTGACAAGGAAATTCGGTTATTTATAATACAATATTTTAAGATATTAATAACAACCAGAATCGTTACTGACAGCCTCATACCAGGACTTTGAGACCTTTATAAATTTCATATAAAGCTTAGAGCATTCTCATCAATAACATATCGACATAAATATAATTTAAATAAGATACAGTATCAGTTTATTGTTTGAAAGTGCTTTTCGTACAAGCCAACATATCAAATCAGTCTAATGAGAGACTTTCCAGGGGCCCAATTGGAAAATCCCAAAGTCAATTTTAGGTTAAAAAGACTTAACTTAGAATTTAATTTTGGGAAGCTTGTTAAAGATGTTAAAAAGCTTAAGGCATTCAATTAAAATAGAATCGCATGTTATTGTGAAATAATAGTCACTTGTTTAATTAAAAGATAATTAAAAGACTTTAAGAGCAAATACAAAAAGTTACATAGTTGAGAGAAAATAAAAATCTTCGGCCTGCATTCGAGATGACTTAGTTTTCCCAAGTAGTCAAACACCTAATAAGGACAATAGGAAGCACAGGAAACTATCTTAAAACACAAAATCCCTGTTTCTGAGGCCAGTTACTCAAAAGGTGGAGGAAACGTCTTGCAGTCTGACTGCTGTTCCTCACGGAAGACCTGACTTCGTGACCCGAAAGGCGAAGCTCGAGAAAAGGCACTTGGACTCCGTCAGACACGGGAGTGTGTGCTCACGGTTTCGCATGTGCACCGTATCATGAAGGAATATTGCAAACAAGAAAACCGGTGCCTTCAGCCTGGCGAACACATGGCTTTCAGAAAAAGTACAAGCATGTGGAATTGCTGGGTTGCACAAAACAACTCGGCCACATTGAGAAAAGCCAAGACACGGAATCAAGTCTCCTGGGGAACTGTTCTCTCGGGCCGTGGGACTCGGGTTCTCAGTGTTGGGCCATGGTAGTGGACTCAGAACTGGAAAGCGTTACTGGAACAGGCAAAAATGTTGGGGAAAGAGTCACCGCTTTAGATAAACAAAGAGATGTGCTTTCTGCAAGGAGAGGAGGAAGAGCAGAAGGCCACGATGCGTGGCCTGCAGGTCACTCGTAGGGAGCCGCGCGTGGAACCCAGCCCCTGAGAGGCGAGTGTGAAAAGCTTCCGGAGGAAAACCCTGCCCTGAGAAGTGAGGTTACTGTTACAAATGCAGACAGCGCTTCCAAGTCGCAGTTAGGTAGAAATTGTAAAACAAGGAAAAGCTGTAGTTTGAAAAATGGTTGAAAATGTAAAGAAACAGGTTTTATAATTAAAGTCAAAACCTCTTGCAGTTCTTTCACTCAGAGCAGGTCCACATGCTAAGAAAGCCTTGTGGTTTCCCACACAGGACCAGACTCCAGTCCTGGGTCGTGCAGCCCTGACAGGAACGCTCAGCTCCTGAAAACCTACAGACGGTTTCCCTCCATCCCGGCCAGTCCAGCCACACGGGAAACACGCGGCCTTTGCTTTAGCTTGGATGCCGCCCGCGCCCTGCGCTCCGCGATGCTGCTCCCCTTGGTGACCACAGGGGCATGTCGCATGGCGGCTCTTTTGTCCTGGGCTCCACACTGCATCCCTTCGCCGCGTTGGCTTCCCTGCGTTTCAGGAGACGACCCCTCCCCTGGGCTTGCTGGGCACTTGGAGACCACTGGGCGCCCACTCAGTGGCCCTTACACCCGCGACACTCGGTTTTGTCACGAGCTGCCCCATCCTGCTGGCTCTGTCCGCCGCGGCCGCGCAGCATGGGGAGGAGGCCTGGCCCGTCCAGCCACCCCTGGGGGGCCAGAAAGTCCCGGCGTTCCCCTGGCAGGCACCTGGGCTGCGAGGGGGGTGAACATTCCAGTGGAATCCCACGCCTGGGGGCACCGAGGAAGACACGCACCGTCTCCAAGTCCCAGCATGAGGCTGCGGCTGGCCGACGGGTCTCCCGCCCCGACGTCCCCACGCGGACCCCGAGGGCACCAAGCCACGTGACATTTGTGCTCAGCGACGCTCGGGAAACCTGCAGCCTCCAGGATCTCACGCGAATCCGACTTGCGACGTTTAAGGCAAAACCACGTTGCTGAATGCGCGTCTCTGCAGGTTTGCGAGTCCCGAAGAGGCTCTGCCGTGTGACTCAGTCCCCCTGAGCCGGTGGCTTCGCTCTATACGTCTGTCCTGCATTTTTACAAGTGGCTCGTTTCTCTTACTTCCAAGATCTACGACTTGCCAGTATGCCGTGAAGTGGTCGGATCTATTTTCGAATTTGTTTCCTAACTACCGACAGGGCTGGGAAGGTTCAAACGTCTGCATGAACATCAGGAATGGAAGTTAGCTCAGCGAGTGTTCCCTGGAGCCATTCCAGCAACGCTGGGAGGCTTCACGCGTCTGTGATTTCCTTCTGTGATTTCTTGTTGCCACATCGGCACATGCTCTCTGGTCATACGACCGTTTCCAGTAACCGCATCTGAGGACCTACCAATTGCATGTCTGATGGTAACCGTTCAAGTGATTTTTCAATGTTGAATTATTTTGTATTTTCTAAACAGCTGATACATTATTTTCCCTAGTAAACTATTTGTAGGAAACTTCACGTGCAATGATATATATATATGTTTTCTTCCAACAGCCCCCAGGCCTGCCGCAGCGATCTTGTTCTTTGCTGAGACAACACAAGTTTTAATCCTATTAATCTCTGGTATAATAACAATAAAATGCCTTATATTTATTTTTTCCCCAGCCATTCTATATGTTTTCCAGATGGTGGTAAAGGAATATATTAGCTCTCTGGAAGCAGAGCTTAGAGTTGATGTGATTTTCTTAGCGTCAGCAACAGAGGAGACCACAGAGTGATTTCCCGAACTCGACACCACTCCCCAGTCCTCGTGCAAACGCCGCTGCATCGTCCTTGTGTTTCATTCCCTCACTGCCTCCGTGGAACAGCATCAAATCACAGCGTTCTAGACAGCCCGTGAGAGCTGTCTTTCTGGTCCTTTCGTCAAAGCTGCGTCTGTATCTAATAATTTATCCATATTTGTACACACAATTTTTATTATCCATTCCGGAGAGGAGGACACTGGGCTGTAGTTACATCTGTAATGTTTTGTTTCTCAGAACAGCAAGGCGACCTCCCACCAGGGCCTGCGACAGAGGGGGGATGTGGGGTGCGGGGTACGAAGGTGTTCATTATGTCCATTCTATCGCATTGTATTTGTTAATTTATTTCAAGGGCGGCTGCAAGCTCAACACATGCCTGTGGGGGCAGGACATTTTCTACTAATTTGATCACCAGCAGTGAATATGATGCTCCCCATGCCCGAATCAGAATGTGCTGGATGCAGGAAACTCAACGATAAGGACAAAGTATCAGAGTCACCATTTAACGTGACGAGACGTGCAGAGTAGCTGGCTTCAGACTCAGCCCACGGCGGCGTCTCAGCAGCCCGGCCAGGACGCGGGGACTTCCCAGCCTCCTGCTGCTCAGCCCTGAGGCCACAGCCGCAGGTCTGCCTCACAGCAGGTGAGCACACGCAAGGGTGAGCACACGCAGGGGTGAGCACACGCGGCGTGAGCATGCGCAGGGGTGAGCACACGCAGGGGTGAGCACACGCGGTGTGAGCATGCGCAGGGGTGAGAACACGCAGGGGTGAAAACGCGGCATGAGCACACGCAGGGGTGAGAATATGCAGGGGTGAGCACACGCAGGGGTGAGCACACGCAGGGGTGAGAACACGCGGCGTGAGCACGCGCAGGCCAGAGGATGCTGGCGGAGAGCGAGCGGCTGTGTCCGCGTGTTATTTTCCACACATCCGTCAGCAGAATGTTTTCTCTCACGACCCGCTGGCTGCAATGGTCCCAGCCCCTGCCTGGACCAGCCGTGGCCACGGGGCCTGGGGCCTGTGCATCGTGGGACGGTCACGGTCCCCCTGGAGCCTGGGCGGGGTTGCGGGGCTGGGCTGCACTGGTGTCTCCCTGTGCCGTCTCTGCAGGGCAGGAGCTGCCGCCTGCCGACCCCGGTGAGGCCCCTGCAGCCCTCCGTGCAGCCACTCAGAGCATGCGTGCTGGAACATGGGTCGCACACGCGGGCCTGCCGGGACACGGGTCACACACGTTGGCCTCCTGGAACACGGGTCGCACACACGGCCCTGCTGGAACACGGGTCGCACACGTGGGCCTGCCGGAACACGGGTCGCACACACGGCCCTGCTGGAACACGGGTCGCACATGCGGCCCTGCTGGAACATGGGTCGCACACATGGTCCTGCTGGGACACGGGTCTCACATGTGGCCCTGCTGGAGCACGGATCCCACGTGCAGGCTCGTCCTCCAGGCACTCGGACACCCACGCTCACGGCATCAGAACTACAACAGGCACGAGGCTGATTAATTCCATTTATTTATTTTCCATGGGTTTTGTAACTAATACTCATTCTGCATATTTTGAGACACTGTTTGATGCTGTTTTGGAATTTCTTTCTCTCATTCTAGGTCAAGGGATCTTCCAGGCAGGAGCTTTTTGCATTTGCAACTGAGTTCAGAGCAGCGGGCACAGACGTGGCGGGAAAGTAGAACTTGCCTGTGTGGGGGTGCCCCCCCCAGGCCAGCCGTGCCCCCGACAGGCAGGCCGGCGACTCGCTCTCTGGTCGTCCCCCACATCCATGGAAAGCGTAAGCGTCTCAAGGTGCTGGGAAAAGTGAACGCATTAAAAAAAGTTAAAGGCTGGAAATCAGTGATTTAATCTTGGATCTTGTGAAGCTAAGCAGACATCAAATTAAACTAAAACTATGAGCAAGAAAATAGTTAATATGAGGCGCAGACGACAGCAATAAGTCAACAGCACCAAAGCACACGGAAACCGTGTGGCTCTGTGTACCAGCAACCACCAGTTAGCTTCTGTAACGCGATGCCGCTATAAACCGATCACCCATGGCTGAAATTCACTTTAAACATCTGAAAACGGACAGTGTCATTTGTTCATGGGGCTGTGGAACAACTGGAACTTGCATATTCTGCTTGTGGGACTGAAAACGGAAACAAGGAAACGCTCGTGAGTGTTCACTGCAGCCGCACATGCCATAGCTGCCCAGCGGTCTGTCTTCCCGCGTTCGCCCCGGAGAACACAAACATCTGCTCGCAGAGGACACACACGCGTGTCCACACGGACTTCCCTCCTAACAGCCCACGATCGGAGACAACTCCGATGGACACCGGCCTCGCAGTAGATCAGTCCCGCGTACCGATCCGGTGGGATGTTGCACAGTAACAGAACGGAGCAAAGACGGGCTTCATGCAGCAACGCGGACGAGTCCCACAGACATAGTAGTGAACAAAACAGTCACAAGATGTCACCTCCGGTATCATTACATTTGTAGAAGAAAGTACAAACAGGCAGAGCAAATCTCTCTTGATGAGAACAGGAACAGTGTTCCCTTGTGGGACACGGGCTTGGCAACCAATCGCTCGAGCCCTGAACCCGGCGCTGAGTCTGTGCGGATCCCGTCCCCGCAGCTCCGTCTCGGTGTGCGGGCCGCACGGAAGAGTAGTGTGCTCTACTGTTCAGTTCAGCTGTAGAAGCAAAACAAAACAAACAGACATCAGACCACTCACTGCCCTGTTTACAACTCGACAGCTCTTTTTTTTTTTTTTTTTTTAATTTGGAGTAACATTCAGACCCTGCGTCGGCTGAGCAGCCCCCAGGCCAGACCTGCCAGCGTGTCCCTGCCGTGCTGTGTGGCGTGTTCTTCCACAGCCCCTCTCGAATGCACCTTCTCATCCTGGGTCCCAGCTCGTGTGTGGTTTCACCGCGGAGGTCTTCCTTCCTGGCCGCTGCATCTGCAAGGCCTCTGCGTCCTCCTCCCTGACGCGGGCCCAGGCCACGGGGTACACGCGTCCCCGCTGCTGTGTCCCCAGCTCCCTGCCGGGTGCCTGGCGCACGGAACAGACACAGAGGGTGTTCGCTGGAGGCGCGAGCTGTTCTGACTCCGTCAGTCCAAGCTCCACAGACTTCCTCCATCTGCGACAGAGATTCTCTCTCCTCTCCCTCTCGGGCGGAATCGCTGCCGGAGCAGGAGTCTTGCTTGTTTTCCCAGCCGCTGTATCTCCCGTGCTCAGCGGGAGAACGGCACGTGGCCTCTGCCGAACACATATTTTGAGTGAAAGAATGAATGTGTGAGTGAATATGAGGCAAGACGATGCCTTCATTAGCCCTCCAGGCGTCTCCGGACGTCTCCCCCAACCGAAAACAACAGCAGCAGGGTTTCGTGGCCTTGCATTCTCCTGCACGGAATTTGGAACCAGCCACTGTTAAAGAGGCCCCTGTCGGGAAAATCTAAGAATTACAGGAGGGACCAGGTCCTGGGAGCTGGGGGGCACAGCCTGCCCTGGAGGGGACAGAGAGGGAGGACTCGCAGCCACCCTCAGGGCAAGCAGAAAGCCGCCCCTTCCAACGGAGCGCACGCTGTTCTGTCAGCATTTCCAATTTCACTTCCGTCTCCACTAAGACGCCTTTACCTTGTCTTGGTGACAGGGTTCATTAATCCAGTTTTTCCTCTCCTCGGTTTTGAGTTACCACGTTTTATTTACTGACTCTGATGTACCGTGATTTATGATGCCATTAACACATTTATTTTAGTTACAAGTTTACCGAATATCTAGAATCCTACATTTCTTTCCTTACTGGATTTTGGCTCAAATCTCCAGAAATTAGCTACTAAGTCTGTATTGCAAACATCCTTCCCTATCAGTGTTACGTAAGCGTTCAGGGAGGCTGTGCGCCGGGAGTCCCGATCTCTGCGCGTGCTGTGACGAAGCGTGCAGAAGTCCGCTCCCCTGCGTCTGAAACCCAGAAGCAGAAATTATCCTTGTTTCAGTTCCTCAACCGTTTCCAGTTCTCCCTCTATTTCCCAGGAGGGAGAAAGATCAATTTAAACTTTCTTTCTACTTGTTACTTATACTGAGAACTTGTAACATTTTGGGAAAGATTATGAAATGCAGAGAAATGGGCCTGGTTACAAAAAGTTGAAGAAACACCTTACTCAAAATATTGATAACGAAACACGCACACGTTTCTATTTGTACATTATTAAACTGTGAACCTACAACCCTTTAAGTTCACACCGATTCAGAAGATCACCGTGTACAGAAACACAAACGGTGCTGCGCCCAAACGCAAGGGCAGCGACTTTCCTTCTCTGCAGTTCACGCCGTCCAAAGAAGCAACATATTTTCCACTTTATAAAATCTTTAAAACCGCCAGGGGAGATGTGCTGGAGAGCGCGGGCTTCAGCTAACCGCATGGAAAAAGCGAACGGGCCCGGATTTTTCCGGGCCATAATTCAGCAAGAGCTCGGGTCTTGCTTCCAGCACCAGAAGTCTTAGGAGGGGGCGGGTGAGCACACGCCCGCCGAGGTTTTGGAATTGGATCAAGGAGGGGAAAGAGAAAGATCTGTGTGCCCGTAAAACCCGTTTACAGTAGTGATTACGCCTTTCCCATTTTTTTCCCCTTAAAATGGCACTGACATGATTTTGTGTTGACTAAGAAAAGTAATATAAAACACCTTCGCTCTACAGGCAGCATTTATGTGGATAATAACTTTCCGAAGAAAAGAGATAATATTCTCCCAGTTTGATTTAGATTTTGTTAAAAAAAACCTGGTCCATCCGTGCGTTCATACATTCACAAATCTGTGAATCGGGTCAGCAGACGCTGGTCATCCACCTTTCACACCCCCACGGAGGCAGCGAGTCACAGAATTGGGGGCACGCAGTCGGGGGTCCAGCCTGGCTCAGTCCCAGCCCCCCAGCCTGTCTCTCCTTCCGTGTGGGGAGAATATTAGTGGTGACCACGTCAGGCTGTGTGTCCTGCCCCGCCGGTGCAAACACGGATAAACTGCTCTGTCCACGGACACGGATGCTTGTTGCCACGATTCGTGGCTTTGCTAAAGGAGGTGCGTGTTGCACACTGTGATTCAACAGTTATGGCTGTTCAGTCTTTTTCTCTCTTTGTTTCATGATAGTAGAGTAATTTTATTGCATTCATAACTATTGCAGTATATATTCTGGCTAAATGAAACCTTTAAACATACTTGCCTCATGTTTCTAAATGAGCAAAATGTCTGGAGGTGATGAGATGGCCGCACTTTCCTCTCATACTTATGTCAAATACACCTTTGTCGTATTTGGAATTTTTCTACTTGTGTGACAGCATATGAATATATGAATTTCATCCCCAAAATTATGTGAATACTTTTCAGCGTTGCTTTGAATCCTTCCTAGAACACACACACATTATGATTTCTATGTGTAATTCTAATTCTAGTTATTCCTTAGAAAGCGCATTTCGCTCAACATTGAACTAAAGAGAAAATGAGAACGCGAGCCCCTCGCAGAGCGCCCGGCTGGCGAGGTCCAGCGCAGCCTCTGCGCCAGCGTCACAGCAGAGCAGACACGGCGGGAATTCTCCACGCCGAGCGTCCAGACCAGCAGACGCTCCAGGCCTGGCAGTCGCTGGTCCTGGCAGGGCCGGAGCTGGATTGGGGGGTTGGCCGGGGCCTCAGCCTGCTTCATTTCTTGGTGGTCGTAACTGAACACGCGGTGGACAGCAGTTTCCTAGTTCTCCCCGACGCGCCCTCTGGCCAGAGCCCGTAACCGCCAGAAAGACGGCAGGTCACTGTCCCCGCCAGGCAGATGCCTGCCTCCACCTCGGGTGACACCTGCTCCTTGGGGTCTTCTCCCCGCCGGGCAGCGCGGGCGACTCACTGGTGGTGAGGAGAGCAGCAGACGTGCGGGAGGAACGGGACGTCACTGTCAACACCGTGTGTTAAGGGCTGTGCTTCCGTCCCCACCCTGCCTAGCCACCTCTCCGCCTGCCCCCGCAGGTTCTCGCGCTGGGCGGCGCACTTCCACGTGTGAGCGGTGCTGTGAGGAGCGCCACGCCGCACGGCAGGGAACGCGCGGCAGGGAACGCACGCCTGGCCCTGGTCAAACCTTCAGATGAGAATGCGGCCCCGGCTGCCCGCCGGACACAACATGGGAAGACCCGGAACTGCAGGTCCGGTGGGTCAGCCCCGCAGGTTCCCAACCCACGGACACGGGAGGTGACACGTGGGCTGACGTGTCTGAAGCCGGTAAGTTTTAAGGCACTTTGCCGCGCGGCAATCGGTAATATTCTTCACTCCTTTGAAACCGTGTGCGAGGCAGTCCTGAGGGCAGGTGACCTTTCCGTCTTCTCTTTCTTCCACTGTTTTATCGAAATGACACAGGACTGTGACTATTAGGAAATAAGTTGACATGAATTACAGGAAATCCAATGGTGACCCAGTGTATTCTGAGAGGTGAAGTTATAGGAGTGAATTTTTGGAAAGCACTTGAATTTGTATCCTGGGTAATGTTATTTCTGTGTTTAAGGTAAGCTAAGAATTATAAATATTTTGGCTGTAGAAGTATTTTGCACGTTTATTTAGGCGTCTTTGTAACAGGCTCCAGGTAACACTGGCTTTTTCCTTGTTATCCATCCATAAACGAGGTGATCTGGGTGCAGCTCAGACTGTCAAAGCAGGAATGAATGAATCTCTCTTGGTCTTGCCTCTGCCCATGAACACGGTGGGAAAACATGTGTGAGAGACTCTTGTTCTTGGCTGTGATTGGGCAAGTTCCAGTTCTGCCCTCTTGTTTTAATCAACTGTAAAACTAGACAAATGCATGAAATATCAACTTTTTTTTTTTTTTTTTTTTTTGTGAGACAGAGTCTCACTCTGTTGCCTGGGCTAGAGTGCCGTGACGTCAGCCTAGCTCACAGCAACCTCAAACTTCTGGGCCCAAGGGATCTTCCTGCCTCCCAAGTAGCTGGGACCACAGGTATGCGCCACCATGCCCGGCTAATTTTTTCTATATATTTTTAGTTGGCCAATTAATTTCTTTCTATTTTTAGTAGAGACAGTGTCTCGCTCTTGCTCAGGCTGGTTTCGAACTCCCGACCTTGAGCGATCCTCCCGCCTCGGCCTCCCAGAGTGCTAGGATTACAGGCGTGAGCCACCGCGCCTGGCCCTGAAATATCAACACTGAATGTCAAAATTCTCTGTAAATAAACCAATAACCTTGAATAATATGGAAGAGTTGGCAAAATACAATAATAATAGAAAGGAAAGCATCATGATTATTATAATGAATTCTCCACAAGATGACATCAGTCTCAGATGGCTTTGTGGGACAGCCTATGGTGCTTTTAGAAAACCGTAAATACTCATCCTATTTGAGCGCACCTTGAGCCTTAGGGAATATGAAAAAATGATAAAGGTTTATGGTGATGGAGATGCTAGTTACCCTGATTTCATCATTGCACATTGTATGCACGTGTGGCGATCACTCTCGCTCCCACAAATGTGTACAGCTGTTACGTGTTACCCCGGGCAACAAGCCCTGTCAACAGAAATCACACTTAAGGCTATAAAGACAGACGTCTGAAATGGGACATTAATAAATACATCTAGCTCATTTTAAAATATGAATATATATGACAAAGCTGGTCTTATTTTAGGAACGGAAGGTTTGTTCAGTGGTAGGAAGTATATTAATAGAATTCACAACTTACAATAATCTTGACAGCTGCTAAATAAGCATCTAATAAAATTAAAAATCTCAGTTTGTAAAAATTATGAAAATGCTTTTCCATGTTACTAGGGAATATTTATCTGTGTCCGGCAGGCAGTCTCAGTCCCCACTGAGAGCCGGAGGCCGCGGCACTAAGTGTGGGGCGGGGGCGGGGCGGCCTGCTCCGTGCCGGGGAGTCACCAGGGTGGGACGACGGGAACAGGCGCCGGACCCTGGCCAGGAAGGAGACACCAGGAGCCGTCGGTCGGCACTTGGAAGTGGTAGGATTAGCTGCTTGGAAAACTGAGGAGCGTTAACTGAACAGCTGTTAACATTATAATAGAACAAGTGAATTAGCTCAGCATGACTTTTTATGTACTCGCAGTAAGCATAAGATATAATGAAAATCATTCTTTTCACAACAGCAATGTAAAATTCTCAGAAATAACCATAACAAGGAAGGTAAAGTTCTTTTATGAAGAAGATACAAGAACTTACATCAAGCATATTTGAATAAATGGAGAACACGTTATGCAGGAAGGGTTTCCACTCTCTCCAGGGTAACCGGAGAGCTTTCTCTGTGGTTCAGATACAAGCCCGAGTGACCCTTTGGGAGATGATGAAATTATAATCTACAGTTCTGGAAGAATAAAATTACTGTGATATTCGAAACCCACCGAAATGGAAGAGTACGGAGGGCTGTGTCGCATCACCAGGTATTTAACAACTTTTTAGAAAAACAAACCCAGAGACACTGGGCATGGGGAGTCAGTGTGGAATTAGGATGATGCCTCAAGCACTGGGCAAAGCGGGTGATTTTACAAACTATTGCAGAAAACAGCCGAGTCTCAAGAGGTCCTGAGAGAGGCCCCGCGGCAGCTGGGCCACAGTTTGGGTTTGTGCCTTCATGGATATAGAAATTGCAGTGAAATCATAAGCCAGTAGGTGGAAGGTGTACCTTGATTTGGCCAGGAAAGGTGGAGCATCTGGAATCGAGGGCTGACAGGTCACAGGTGGGTTTTGGGGTCCTTTAACTGGCGGCTGGTTGGGAGAGTGAGGCTTTGTCTAAGAGTTTGGAGTTGGTAGGAAGGAAAGGTTGAGTTGAGAGGGTCTGCCGTCTGTCATGCAAGCCCACGCCAGCAAAAAAGAACAAAAAGGCCTATTTAGCTAGATTTTATAAACTGTAAAGTGAGTTTTAACCTTCGCCCGGCGTGGCCTCAGGTCCTGTCTGTAACCAGTGAATCGTTACACGCAGAGTCTGCTCTGCCCGGCGCGTGGTCTCTGAGCCACTGTGCTGGGCTGTGTCTAAATTCCCCACGGGAGGGGTGTGGCGAGGGGGTGCCTGGCCCCTCCCTGCCCATGAGGGCCGGGACTCAGTTTTAAGGTTTTTCTTGGGTCTCCTTTGGCCAAAAAGGGGGGTCTGTTCAATTGGCCTTGGAGAGGGGGGTGCTTAGGGTTTTTTTTGCTCACAATTTTTGAGTTTTCCTTTCATCGCATGAGCTTACAAAAGGTGGACACTTTGTAACAATTCAGTACGATCAGCAAGTGGGCCCAGAGGACAGGGCTGCAGCCTGGTTAGACAGGACGGTTTCGCCTTGAGCAAAGGACAACGGGGGATTAATTTTATTTGTTTATTCAAACTTCTGCCCAGCCATTTATCAAACCGACACCACGCGTTAGGAAATTCGTGAGCGAACAAGGAAAACACCTCGGTCCTGCCACCGAGGCGTTTACGGGCTGGCGGGAGACGGAGGCGCAGTCGCTCGCACCAGAGTGACCGGGGCTCCCGCAGACCAGAGCGCCGCCGGGGGAGGGCAGCGGCGTGGGCAAGAGGGGAAGCCCGGCCAGCGCGGGACAGGGTGGGACAGGGCGGGACAGGGCAGGGGCCATTGTGGGATAGGGCGGGGCAGGAAGCTCTGCGGCCCTTCCCGGCGTCCACAGCCAAGGTGAGTCCGCTGCTCTGGCTGAGATGGGAAAGGGGAAAACTGCTCCCAAAGGCACCCCTCGCTGCCGCCCTGCGGCTCCGTGGCCGTGGCTGTCCCCCAGGGGGTTCTGCTCAGGGGCAGCCCCGTCCGCTCCGACTTCCCCAGGGGCCCCTGACCAGCGCTTCCCGTTGTCCTGACACCTCCGTCCGTCTTGGCCCCGATGCTCCGCCATGACCCGATCCACACACCGTGGGCTGGCCCGGCCGCCGGCGCTGGGCTCAAGGCCCGCGAAGAGGACGCAGAGACGCCAGCCGCTCTCTGACACTCGAGGAGACATCTGCTCGCGTTCGGTTCTGTCCACTTTCAGCCCCCAGGGCGGCCTGACCTCTGCGTCCCAGGGTCCAGAAGGCCCAGACGGTTCCGGCGGCGACACTGGCTCCGGCCTGGCTGCAGAGCGGAGCTCGGCCTGCCTCACGGCCGCCCTGCCCGCGCGCGGCCCTCTCTGCGAGGCGGTCTGACATCTCAGCGCTCATTGCAGGCGGGGCCCGAAGCAAAAATAGATTTTATGAACAGATAACACATTTTTGGAATGGCCACTTTAAACATTTTGGATAAAATTCACAGACAGGATTATTTTTGGATGAATTATTTCTTCCATTTGCCATACTGATCTCCTGGAGGAAAGGAAAACAATATTGTTTAAAGAGGGAAAAGGTTCTTACAAAAGAGTGGCTCTAACGTTTCCCCGCGGGAGTGAATGCCGTGGCCCCCCCTCGGCGGTGCCATGTGCAGGGGGGGCTCCCCGGGCCCCTCTCTGGGAGCGTCCCCCACGCAGGAACGTCCCCGGCTGATGAAACCCACCTGCCTCCCGCCCTGGGCCACAGCTGCTCGGACATCCAGTGAGCCTATCAGACTATTTTTCCTGAGAATCTGGGGCTGAGATGGAGAGACATTAGCTCGGGGCCGTGGATGGCCGTGGATGGCCGTGGTGAAACATGCCGGTGAGAGAAGCCGACGGCGGCAGGGCAGCCAAGCTCTCCTGCAGGGATCACGTGCCATCCACGCCAGAGACACAAAGGCAGGTGCCAGGAGTTTCCCTGCATCCTCCTAACCAATGTCCGTCCTGTTCATGACGCCAGGGCAAGAAGGCCACCATCTCTTACAGCTGAATAGCCTGATACGCCCATCGCACGTTTCCATAGACATCAGCTGTTGGAAATTCGCTCCCCGCGGAGGTCCGACGGGCTGGAGTTTGGGGTCACAGTCTGCAGCCCCCTCCCCTCTCTGTGCCGAGGGTCCCGAGCAGGGGCTCAGTTTGCCGGGGCGCCAGCCTCACGTGCTGACACGGGACAGCTGGAGCTTCGCATCCCACATTCTGGGGTGTGGTGGGGCTTCCTCTGTCGCCTCTGTCTCGCTTTCCCTCCCAGAAATTAAAAAATTAAAAAATCCCTGGATCATGTCTCTGCATTTCAGAGTGTCTTGGAGCTTTGAGGAAGAGGCTGCACGTGGATCCTTGGACGGGAAGTGCCAGCGCACTCTGTTGTCCCCAGGTCACCTCCTGCTCCAGCTTTCAGACCGGGGCTGCCTTCGTTTCCAGCCATGAAATGTGGTGTCTTTAATATCTTTAATGTGGAGGCCTTAGAGCTGGAGAGGTCCTGGTGCTGCATTTCCCATGAAGAAGCCAAAGCTTTGAAAGGATAAGTCAAGTCCCCAAATTACAGAACTAATTAAGAGCAGATTCTGGGGCTAAAACCCAACTTGCCTGACTTCTTGTCCAAGCTCTCGTCACGGTCTTAGCTGTGTTGGATCACTGTGGAGTCACATGTCCTGGGCCCCCCGGGGCACTTCCCTCCAGCCCTTCCCAGGCCGCTGCCCCGGTCCCGCCGGCCTGGCTGCTCCGCGCTCGGGGCAGCTCGGGGTCGAGCCCTTTTGGCAGGATGGGCAGGTCTCTGCTCTCAGAAGTTCCTCCCGCTCAGCCGGGGCAGCTGTTTTCTTTTCGACTGTGGGAAATAATCACAATTTCCCCGTTCCCTTTGGCCTGCCTTTCTCCTCTCCGATTTAAAGAAAAACATAAACGATATTACATCTGACTGTGAAAAGCAAGAACTGACCACGTTAGCAAAGTGAGTCCCCAAACTCGTTCAATTTGGAGACAACGTCTTAACCTTTTTCATTATTTTATTTATGGTTCTGGGTCTTTTTTTTGTTGTTGTTTTTGTTTGTAAAAATGTGTGCTTTTTATCACAGTTGAGAAAGTTCTGAATTTGTGCTTGAGACATTTGCCCAAACATGCCACACTGTCTCCAGTGCTGCTGACACCCAAGCCCTGGGACGGCCCCCACACCCCAGTGCGCCAAATTAGCAGGCTGATGCGAGAACGGCTAATTGGTCGTCCACTGGGCTTCGCTCTCTAAAGCTCAGCACTTCCCAACCGGAGGGAGGAACCTGCTCTGGGAGACGTGGAGCAGCCACCAGAGGACGCGCTGCGCTCCGGGTGACAGACGGCTCTTCCCCGTGGCCCCCAGTCTGTCATTCACCCAGAGACAGCTGGGTCAGGACACCAAGGCTGGAGGTGTGTGTGTGAGGTGAGTGAGCAAGAGAGTGTGTGGGAGTGTGAGTGTGAGTGTGTGTGAAAGTGAGTGTGTGTGAGTGTGTCAGTGTGTGAGAGTGTGTGTGAGAGTGTGTGTGAGCATCTGTGTATGAGTGAGTGTGAGTATGAGTGTGTGAGTGTATGTATGAGTGAGTGTGTGTGAGTGTCAGTGTGTGAGAGTGTGTGTCTGTATGAGTGTCTGCGAGTGTGTCTGTATGAGTGAGTGTGTGAGAGTGTGTGTCTGTGTGTATGAGTGAGTGTGAGTATGAGTGTGTAAGTGTATGTATGAGTGAGTGTGTGTATGAGTGAGTATGTGCGAGTGTCTATGTGTATGAGTGTGTGCAAGTGTCTGTGTGTATGAGTGTGTGCGAGTGTGTGTGTATGAGTGTGTGTATGAGTGTGCGAGTGTCTGTGTGTATGAGTGAGTGTGTGAGTGTGAGTGTGTGAGTGTCAGTTTGAGTGTGTGTGTATGAGTGAGTGTGTGCGAGTGTCTGTGTGTATAAGTGAGTGTGTGTGTGTATGTGTGAGTGTGAGTGTGAGTGTGAGTGCGTGAGTGTGAGTGTATGTATGAGTGAGTGTGTGCAAGGAATTGTGACTGTGTACTTGTGAGAGTGTGTGCCTAGGAAAGCTCTAGAATGAGAGTCAACTTATGGCTCAATCACAGGACATAGTCCTAACATAGAGCCACACACATGTAAGACCTCACTGTAGCAGCCACAGCATTGCACTCTCATGTAGCAAAGGATGACTGATTCAAAAGACGGCATGAAAGTTTTGTTTGAATGAAGTCAGAGCATTATCTCTACCAGATGCCAAAATAATTTCCCAATACATTGAGTTGTATGTAAAGTTGATTTGGGGTGAAAACTAGTAATATATAAATCCAAGACAGGTTGAAAATATGTGTCATCTCACAAATCATTCTATTTTGATAATGCACCAAATCTAACATGAGGGAATTTTGTTTACAAGAAAATCCACGAGGATGGAAGGAATAAAGTACAAACAGGATCCCGGGGCTGGAGCGTGGCTGGGCGCCGGTGACCGACTCACAGAGACAGGAGCTTTGGAGCGCAGGGGAAGCCGAGGCCTGGGCTGCGTGCACGGTTCCCAGATCTCAGGCGCCGGCGCCACCAGCCTCTGGAGCGGGAGCCTGAGGGTGCGGCTGAGACGGAGACACTCGGTCCAGACCAAGCAGAAGTTCAAAGGTCTCGGACCCTGCGCCAGGTGGTCAGGTCCACACCTCGGGCAGGTGCCCCACTGCCCTTTCCGTGGTGGAGCCTTCGAAGTTTGAGGACACCTGGTGTCACCGGGGCGTGGTGTCTGCTCCTCTGCACGGTGAGTGATGCGCACGGCTCCTCCTCCCTCCGTCCCTCTCGGCGTTCACTGCTCCGCCGCCCGCCAGGGCACGGCCGCCCAGGGAGGCCCTCGTCACCCAGACGCCCCTGGGGCAGGCGCTGCGGTCCGGCGTACTCGGCCAGTGTGTGTTGTGGGTGCACACATGCACGTATGTGCCGTAGGCTGCGTGGGTGCACGTGTGCACATATGTGCCATAGGCTCCGTGGGTGCACATGTGCACGTATGTGCTATAGGCTGTGCATGTAAACTTTAGGACAGTACATACATTTTAGGACACATACACACTCATGTATACATACATGCTCATGTGTAACACATAGATACATGCGCTCATACACACCTGGCAAATTTATAAAGAAGAGTAATGATTAGGACAGGTGACTAGACAGCGATTATCCCCGAGGTGTGAGGCAGAAAGTCTGATTGCAGAAGGACTCTTTTCCTACCCAATCGGGTAACTTTAAATTTATAGTTAATTACAAAATAATATTTGAAAATCCAATAACAGACTCCTGCCTCTGCCCTCCCCGCAGTCTGGCGTGTGTCTCTCAAGTTCAGGTTGGAGGTGCGTTGACACGCACTGAATGTTCGCGGCTCCCTCCCCCACAGTTCGGATGCTGAAATCCTGCCCCCAGGTGTGGTGTGGGGAGACCTCGCGGATGGGGTCAGTGCCCTGTGGAAAGAGGCCCCAGAGCCCCACGCGCCACACGGACACAGTGGGAAGGCACGTGGGCCGACCAGGCATGGGGGGCCCCCAGCAGCCAGACCGGCCAGCGCCACCGTCCTTGGATCTCCGGCTGGTAGAACCATGAGAAGGAAAAGTCTGTTGTTTAGGTCACAGAGCACCTGGTGTTCTGTGACGGCAGCTTGAGCCAATGCAGGCGTTTGCACATGCATGCACACACACATGCACATACATGCACGCACACACACATGCACATACATGCATACACACACACATGAGCATTGTTGGTTTGATCAGAAGTAAAATGTGACTCTGAAGTTAGACTAACTTGTTTGTGGTAACCTGACCATCTCAAAATTAAATGGGAAATTACTTCCCGGAAAGGAGCTGCCTCCGGAAGAGGGGCGTCGGCAGCCGGCACTGCCTGGGAGCTTCTGTTTTGGGGTTAAAATCCTGTATTGTGGTTAAAATGAATAATGGTGTTATTGTTTCAATAGTCGTATTTAGAATGTTGCTTTAATTATTAATACCTTTCTGATCATAGGTATATAATAAGCTGGGTGGGAAAAATCAGGAGCCAATGTTGGCTGGTAAATGCGTTATCTCTGGAGTTAATTGCAGAAGAAAACGCGACAGAAGAGGGAAAGGCTTGACAAAGCTGCAATTAGAAATCCTTAAAGTCCACGGAATTCTGACAGCCCGGCTCGTGTCCGCTCGCAGCCCGGGTTTTGCGTGACCCCTCTTTCCGTGAGCTGGGTGGGCCCCGTGGTGTTTTTGGATCCAGCAAACATTTCTAACAGAACGCAAACCATTTGAAAAATGATTTTTAGCAGTGTTGCCAGGCATTTTTCTGCTACGTTTTCAAAGCATGGAAATTTTAAGGAAAATCCGATCCATATGCTTGGTTAACTTAAGCTGATGCATCAACAACTATCTTAAACTTCAGTGTGCGAGCGGCTTCATTCCCCAAACACGCGCGGTGACACTGTCGCCATCTGCACACTCGCCAAGCGAGTCTGACCCCCGAAAGCCCCATTTCTCGTGGCCCCACAAGGCCGTGGGGGTGGCATCAACCGTCGCCACCCTGGCGACTCCCTCCCTTTGTGTCACGCTGCTTCTGCCCCGCCCTGGCCACCGTGGACATGGGGCGTCCCCACCCGGTGGGGCCCGGAGGACTCGGCTGCAGTGACAGGGTGAGGCGTCACGGCCTGGAGCTCGTGGGCTGCCACGTGTGGGCTGGGACCACGAGGCTGGTCGCGCTGCTTCTCTGGGAAACCCTGACTGTGCCTCTGGTGGGCGGTGACCATGACATGCGCCGTGTCGGGGGACAGGAGGCCGTGACCCGTATCCTGCCCGCAGGCTGCCCGCGAGTGTCCGCAGACTGGGGAGTGCTGGCAGTGGGGGCTGGAGACCCCGGGGCCAGGCCGTGGCGGCCGTCCGTGTGGACGCTGCAGGTGCGGGGAGGGAAGCCCGGAGGAGGTCGGCGAGCTGCAGACCAGGCATCCCAGGACGAGCAAGGGAAGCCTCGGGCTGGCGGGGCCTCGGGACGACGCTGTTTCTCTCGCGCGTGGTGAAAGCAAGAGCAGGAAAAGGAGAGAAATGGGGCGTTCGTGATGGAAAGGGAGACCCCAGTGGACAGAGAGTAGCACAGGGGCTCGTAGCAGGGCCTGGCGTGGCGCGGGTGCCACAGCCCAGGGCGCCGAATCGCGGCCCGGAGACCCGCGGGGCAGGTGTCAGGTGCGTGTGCCTCGTCCTGGGTCCCCGACCAGCGCCTCGGGGACGGGTGTGTTTGAGACAAGACCGGCGCTGTTGTCAGACCTGTCAGAATTAAAGCCAGATTTATTCAACGGAAAAAAGAGAATAAAACTCTAATCTTAAGAAACGGAAACGTCAGCGAGAAGTGGTGGGAGGGAAGAGATGGAGTTAAGACAGCTTACGTTGTTTACTGTGGTTTTAACAGGCCGTGGAAAAGTAATCTCTTCATTATCTGAAATTTAAAAAGATGGGATGAATGGATGGCTCAGTACGCTTGTAATATTTAAAAAGGTGTTTTACTGTCATTGTGAGAATTCTTTTTCCAAAGCGTGTGTCTTCTTGATAAAAGCTGTTAGTGAAAAATAAGAAAAACTAATAAAAAAGCTATTTTTATTTTAAAATGCCTTCCTAATTCCCAAAAAGTAGATATTGGAATTGGAATGCCCTGAGCTCTCACCTGTTTAGGTCTCTGTGCGTGGAAGGGCCGGGCAGTGGGGACGATGTGACTTCAGCATCTGAGAGGAGCAAGGACGAGGCCTTGCTCTGTCTGCACGGCAGTGTGGGCTGTGGTGGCCACAGGAACGTTTCAGTGAAATTAACTCTGCTGTTCAAATTTTCCTCCCAAGAAACTGAAATTATTCCTTTGGTAGCAAAACAATAACAGCGGAGTGCGTTCTCAGAGATTCTGGAGAGAAAGGAAAAATAAAGTTCAGAGGCAAAGCTCGGTGGAAGCTCCAAAGCTCGGGTGGCGATGACGCGGCGAGGCAGGAATGCCGCGGGCCTGGCCGCGAGCTCTCTTGGCACCGGGTGCGACTGTTTACGCCAGGCCGGAGGAGTCACGTGGGCTCCTGTCCTTTGACTGAACGTGTCTTGCGAGACCCGCATAAGTCACGTCCTTAAGCGTGGCGTCTGTGCACAGAAGCGCCTGCTTCCCGCAAGGCTTCTCGGGCACAGGGCACGGCCCGCCCTCACGCCCTGCGCTCTGCCCGTGGGCTCTGTTCCTCGTGCCACGGACTCCAGTCGTCAGCCGGTTTGTGGCTGTCCTTCCGACCACATTTCCCCTGTTATCAGTCAATTAGGAGAGTGAGAACGAAAGGAAATGGAAAGAACACAACTCACTCATTTCGTCTCCAGCTTCCCGCATCTTTGCCATGTCAGATTTAACCACCTGCTTCTAGAATGGACCTTCATGGCCTTCGGGAAGCTGCTATGTCTTAGGGTGCGAAGATACCCCAGTATTCTAAAATTTTAAGTGTTATATCTCAAATAGCAGTATTTTTAAAGCAATTATCACTGATATCATTCTAGCAATTTCTCAGAATTGTGGGGGTTTTTTTTTGCTATAAATTTGCCTAGTTGTATTTTATTGCAAACAAATCATTTGAAATTCAAGTACTTTACCAAAGAAAGGCCTGATCTTCCACTCACGGTCCCAACTCCTGTTAGAGTGAAATTATATTCCTGGGCTTATCTATTATCCACCTGGGCTGCCTGGAGGGACCCGCCCTCAGCCCTTCCTGCCCCCCACGCCGGAGCTTGCCGTGGGCTGACCACGGCGCGTGCCGGACAGACCGGCCCTGTTGCTCCCTCTGAGCCGCAGCTCTGCCCACGTTCCCCACGGGCATTTCCGAGGGCAGCTGTTATCTCGAAGGAAGTGTTTAATGGTGAAATATACCATTAAAGAGACGTTTCCGGCCGGGGCTGCGCCCACCGCGGCCACCTTCTCAGAGCAGCCTGCTCCTCGGGAAGACAGGCGTCGTCCGCATGCTGACCTCACGCCATCCGGCTGTCCGTTTCCTTCCTCAAGTAGAGCCCATTAAAAATGACGTAATTACTTATAGGGGCAGTTGACACAATAAACTTCAATTATTTTAAATCGCATGAAATCAGAATCAGGATATAAAGTGACTTCTATAAATATAAAAAGAAACATTTACAGAACTGGTGCATGAAAGTTTGATTATTTACTTCATAAAAAGTCACTTGGCTTTACTAAATGGCCTATCACAGAATAATTTTGACAAGCAAAACCCTTAAGTGCTTTTAAAATTCCAATTAATACTTTCGGTTTGAGATTCCATCTGGCTAATATTTCCTGAAGGTCTGCTTCCAAATTCCTATTAAAACATCCAGGGAAACATAGACCAAAAAATACCAAAAACTCAAACATGTGCTGTGAAACAAAATAGCTATTTGTAATTTTATAAGACTCTGGAAGCAATTCCCAATAATGGGAACAACGAATTTAGATTTTTAAAAATCTTAAATTTTTTGACTCTGAAACAAGGGGCAACGGCCTCCGCAGAGGAGGTCCCGACTCCCACCCCGGCGGCAGCACCCGCGGCCTGGAGAGCAGTCCCGCGGCAGCAGGGCCCAGCGCCACGCGGGAACCCCCGCCCCCCAAAGTCTGCACCCTGAGCCTGGTGTGGGGGGTGCCGGACACAGGAAGTCCCAGGAGCACAGAGGCCACTGTGGTCACCTGCCTCAAAGCAGGAATTGCTGCCTCTGAGACCGTAAGCGTTTTCCCTTGCTTTAAATTTGAAAATTGGCACAGGAAATGGCAAATGCCCACCTCAGTCGCCCGCTAGACCCTGAGAATTGGATAGTTTCTCTGGTTGCTGGTGCAAGAGGGTGGACGCTCACACCCTCTGTTAGCATAGAACTGAGTTTGCCAGGAAACTCAATTGAGTTTGTATTGAAGACAATTTCATACGGTCTGTTTAGTTATTTTACCTTGAATTATACTTCATGTAGTACGGACACAGGCAATCCTCATTCTTTTTGCTTGTATCATTTGATGCTTTTAAAAAAATTTAAGCCTTGAGAGTTGCTTTGTTTTAGGTGCGTCTCCTGGAAATAGAACATTAGTTGAGTTTTGCCTTTCCAGTTTTAGATTCATGTTTAACTAGCGGCATAATCTAAAATAATGATTGACACTGTGATAATCTGCTTAAATGATTGTTTTAGCTGCTACCAGTGCTTACGTCACGGCAGCTATCGTGGTTTACTCATCCTGTTTAAAACCCGTAAGGGCCTGCTGGGTGGGTTTCAGTGTCCACATTTTGCAGGTGGGAGGGGTGAGTAATGCCAGTGGGGACACGGCTGGTCAGGACGGGGACTAAGAGCCAGTCGGGACCGAGTGCCAGAGCACCTCACCCCCGTACACGCTGTCCACCGCGCCCCGCAATCTTCCAGATTATGGGATGGACCTGCAGGTTGCTTAGTTGCCGTGGGTGTCTCTGGAAGTAAGTCCTCAGGGAAGCTCGACAGGTTGTATTGACCTCAAGCCTTCTCGCCGGAGACTGTCCTGCGACTCTATACTGCGTCTGGATAACGACCTCCCATCTGCCCCGTGTCGTGGCATCTGGGACCGCGCCAGGGCAAGAGCGTCACCTGCTTCATCCACAGCTGCGTCTCTCGCACCTCGCGCAGAGCCGGAGACCAGTGAGTGCTCAGTAAACACCTGTCGTGTGAATGAACGAGTAGAGGGAGCGTCTGACTTAAGCGTTTTCCTGACATCTGTAAGTCCTGCCCCAGTGGCGGGAATGTCCCCGGTGCCCGGGCCAGAAAGGAGCCCTGGCGCTGGGGTCAGGGAGGAAGCTCGAGACGCGTGGCGAATGTCAGTCCTTTTCCTGTCCTCGAGTGCCAGAGCGGACGAGCCGGGAGCTAACGGTGCTGAAGCTTCACAGCCCTTCCCGGGCCCACGGGGTCCCCAGCAGCGTGTTCACGCTGCACGTGCTTTTGTGAATTTTGAAGACACGGAAATAGCTGCCATCAGCAAAAGACAGTGTCTGTTGCAGTCCGTCTCCTCCTCAGTCATCTTCCCGTGGTGGCGAGTGAGACTGGAACGGCTGCAGAGTCTACCGAGACTGCCGGGGGGAAGCGGAGTCAGGGTGCGTTGGTTCGGGGTTGGCGACACGTGTGTGTGGTGGCAGCGAGGTCTGTGCCATGGCGGAACACCTCTGAAACGTGTTCCAATCACTCACTCCACTGGCTGACCAGCACGGCACAAAGTCCCACGGCCCGATGGCCACGTAAGGAGAGACAGTGTGTAGCCAAAAAGTACAGTTAAATTGAATTATTATGGAGGTGTGCCGTGCAGATAAATAACACATGCTGTTTTCTCAGATTCTGTGAAGCCCGTGGTAATTGTCGTCTTTAAAGTATTTAATGTATTATAAATTATTTTCTTATTCTAAATAAATATTCTCGATTGCTTCTGATTTTGTCCATGCAATTTTCTTAAAGAGTTCTCCGGATTATATAGCATTTAAGCACCACAAAACCTGGGATCTCACTCCCATTAAAAATTGTAAAACTTAAGAGTATTTTTAACAAATAATAAAATCATAAACCTAAATTGAACTTTATTAGTGATTACATTAAATGTGAATGGCCTACACACTCTTAAGTAGAATGCAGAGATTGTCAGGGGGAGCAGGAGCAAGACCAGACTATCTGCTGCCTGCAAGACACAAACTTTAAGAAGACATAAACAGGTTGAAAGTAAATGGAGGGGAAAAGATGAGCCATGCAATCAGTAAGAGGAAGACGGTGAGGTGATAGTATTACTATTAGATAGAACAAACTTCCATACAGTGCATAACACCCAGATATAAAGAGCGAGTTTGCACAGTGGTAAAATGTCACTTCATCAGGAAGTTGTAATTATAAAGGTGCATGTGCCTCATACAAGAGTCTCCAAAATATGAAGCGAAATCGACAGATTTAAAAATAGAAATAGATAATTTCATAACAGGAGTAAGATTTTAACACTTCTCTCTTGGCAACTGATAGAACAATTAGGCAAAACATTTTAAAACATATCAATGGAGACAGAGTGACTAAGAAGGGGTGTCAGACTTGCGGCGCTCAGAACACGGGCCCAACACACAGATGAGCAGCTATTGGCCACAGATTCTTTGCGGAAGGTGATTCCCCTCCTCCGTCTGGCTCCTGCCTTCTGTGGGGTCTCCTGTACCTACAGACCCCGCATCCGAGAAGCCGTCATTAGAGCTTGGGGTGCTTCAGGTCTCCGTGGCCAAGACCAGTCTCAGGTCCTTCCCTAGGTCGCCGCGTACGCCTGGTTTCGTGGCCACCGAGGGCTCCTTACGTCCCTGCAGGCTCAGCAGTGCAGCTCACGGAGACGGGGTTAAAGCTGCTGTCACTATTTTAATGTTTTCAGGGAGAGGGCAGTTCAGGAAACTCAGTCTGCCGCGAGGGCAGAAATGGAAGCTGTGTCTGAAATACACAGCAACACTGAGAGACGTTTGTGCCGTGCGGGTCACTACGAGTCTGCTGATGACGACAGACGTGCCCGAGACAGTGGAACAGTGACTACGACGTGGAGGGTCACGTTACCAAGTGTTGCAGACTGGCAGTGTGCACAGGGAAGGTGCACTAGCAGCAGGTGTGGCCAGCGGTTTCCAGAAGGATCTCTGCCTCTCCTCCCACGTGTCCAGCAAATCTCTGTGTCCGGGTCCCAAGCCAACATTCCTTGGAAGGTCCCACAGGCCTCCCTGACCTGCAGCCGGCAAGAGGGCGGCCCCTTCCCTCCCTTGGTTTCGTGGTTCAGACCCGCTGAGTGCAGTGACCGGTCGCGGGGCCCACGCTGGACCAGCCCGGCTCCGGCACAGCTGCCCGAGACGCGCTCCGGACACGCTCGCCCCAGGACGCTGCTCCCTGTGGCTCTTTGTTAGCGCACTGAGAACTGGCTCCCTTCCATTTCTTTTGCATCCTGAAAATGAACTGAAAGAGCAAATGTCCCCTCTAAGATTCACTGGCATTACTCTCATTAAACACATATTACCCGGTGGATTTTTTAAGAGCGCTGCCTATCTCAAAATGATAATGTCGAGTCATGAAATGATGAGCAACATGGAAACCGCACCTTCTCCTTCCACTCTTCTTACTTTGCTTTGGGCGTGGGAGGTTGCATTTTGGTTGCGTCTGTGTCGAAGCTCCGTCCTGGCTGTGGCTGGCCTCTCGCTGCTACCGCGAAGGCGTCACGACGGCCAGCTGGGTGCAGGCTGGAGCCGGGCTGGGAACAGGCAACGCTCCACGGGTGGGGTCTCGCCCCGGCCACGGCAGCCCCTGTGCTGGGAGCCGGGCCTGGCCGGGCGGCGCCGGCACTGCTGGCCGAGCCTCGTCCGAGGTGCTGACAGGAAGGACACGGAGCGAGCCCGGGGCAGCCAGAGCATAAAGTCGGTCAAAGTTTAACGTTTTAAAGCCAACATATTTCTTAACAAGAATGTGAGGAGAAAACAAAATGACTTAGCCAACGCTCCCCTCCACTCGGGAGAACATTCCTCCCCAAATAATAATCAACAGACTCGAAATGAACACGATCTGCGGGGAGTCTTCACCCACAGGTAACTGTGTTAGGAGGTTACCGAGCCGCCGAGAACACCCCCCGCCCCGCCCCCATCTCTGCCTCTGCTCCGTGGCCTGGGCTCCGTGGCAGGTGCTTGGCCAGCGCCTGACTGAGGTGGCGGCACCTGGATCCCTTACTCAGGTGTGACTTTACTGTCTTCAGAAAATAGGTTCAATGTGTTCCTCCGCAGGGACAGAGAGAGAACGACTCGTGGGGCCATGAACTCTGCACATTTTTCAACTCACTGAGGTCCTTACTGGAAACTTCTACCTGCGTCAGCTTCTAGACTATCACCTGGACGACATTTCTGACCTGCGATGTCTAGCACACTGGCCCCCAGCCCCAGAATACAGTGTGCACCTGTGTGAAGTGGCGGCCCGAGATCTTAAATGGCAATTCTCTTCCCAAGAGCGGCCTCTGCTTTCCGTCTTTTAAAGAGAGGACGGGGCTTCTCCTGAGTGCGTATGTTTTACTCAGAGCGCACGTTTTACAGAGCGGCGCTTTTTCTCTTCCTTCCACGTGTGAGGGTGGGTGCTGGGAGGCGTTGGCACCCACCGGCTTCGCCCCACCTGTTCCGCACCGGCTGCTGCTCAGCGTGCCCTGGCCCTAGGGCGTTTTCGCCCTGGTAAAAACCGATCAGTGAACTCAGAAAGAGTTGAGTGATCAAAGGTTTCGGCTTTTGGCAAGTCAAGTGCGTCTCTAGAGCTTTTTGAGAAACATCTGTAATCGATTTTGTCGTACAAGACAAAGGGGTGTTTTCCCGGCTACAGTTTTACCCTTTCTCTTGCAAACGGCTTCTAGATTAAATCGTCTTTAATGTCTTTTTATCACGCCCTCTCGTAACTTGCCGCGTAGCTTCCCGTGCACTAGAGAATAACAACAGGACGCTCGCTTGGCGTCGGGGGCCGTGGCCACGGTTTAGCTGTTCGTCCCAGCCCCTCGCCACCTGGCTGGGGGTCAGCCGCTGCCTCCCTGCTGGGCTGTGACCTGCGACTTCCTGGGCCGCAGGCTCCGCATGTGCCCGTGTGCCAGCTCCAAGGGGCGCTGGGGGCCACCAGCCCTTCCCGCAGGTGCTGGGCTCCGCTCGGTCCTGAGGGCCCGGGGGCTGTGGGGCAGAGGCACAGCCCAGGGCAGGGCCCGGCCCCCGGCCCCCCCCTCACAGGTGCTCCCCAGTGCGTCCCTGGGGGCCTCCAGCCCTCTGGCACCCCAGCGCAGAGCGCCTGGCTTGCCAGTCCCGACTCCCAGAAACAGGCGGCAGCACGATCCCAGGACTCTCTCAGAATCTGCGATCGGAACATGATTCCGGGACTGATTTTTAACAGAAGCTGGCGGGAGAAGAGGCCCCACGTAGAGCAGTACAGCTTGATGCTTAAGCCAGCGGCAGATGCCGCGTTTGTGCTCACCTGTCTTTGGCACCACGTGGGGGCCTCTCAGGTGCGCCAGGTGCTCTGCGGAGCTGGTTCCCGAGAGCGTGTTACCGGCGGGAGCGAGTCCAGTTGGTTTCACTGTCGACGTCCACGGGAGACGACGGAGGGAGGGTGCCTGGGCCGGGGCCTCCAGCAGCCCCCGTGAGGCGCGCAGGTGAGCAGCAGGTGAGCAGCAGGCGCACGCCCTCCACTTCCGCTGCGCCTGTCAGGCATGGGCACTGCGCACTGGCTCCCGCTCCCCTCCCCGGGGACACCTATTGGATTCCTGGAATTCTGCGCACGGGGATTCACTCGCTGTCCCCACCTGTTTACTTGCCCACGTGTGTGCGTGCACCTGCGTGGACTCCCGGACGGTCATGCTGTGTCGTGGCGCCGTCCAGCGCCACCCGCCCTGCTGCCCAAACCGCCCCAGCTTCGGCCACTGCAGCATCCGCGGCGTCCTGTGTCCCTTCGACGGTCCCTCCCCCTTCGCTCTCTGAACGTCCTTATCCTCTGACGTCACGAGACGCTCCCGGCTCACCCTGTGTGTTTCCTGCCCAGGTCTTGGCATCCACTGCCGCCCAGGGAGCCGCGGCCCCTCCGTGCACAGCGCAGCTGAGAAGCCGGACGGGCTGCTGGGCAGGCTGTGGCTACGGAGTGGCACTGCCACCAGACCCTCCAGGGCGCAGCTGCCACTAGACCTTCCAGGGTGGCAGTTGCCACCAGACTCTCTGGGGCGCAGTTGACACCAGACCCTCCGGGATGGCACTGCCACCAGACTCTCCGGGGCACAGTTGCCACCAGACCCTCCAGGGTGGCAGTTGCCAGCAGACCCTCCGGGGCGCAGTTGCCGAGGTGAAGGACCTGTCCGGTGACAGAGCAAGGAAAGCTGCGTGCGTGTGACAGCCACCTATGTACAGTGGAGCGCGCGTTTTATCAGGTTTCCGACGCGACAGCACCCATAATCATGTGTGCGCATGTCCATCACTGTCTAACGGGTTCATCCCGGCATCTCCGGCTGGCCCATTTCCACACGTTTTTCCTTCTCTCCTGTTGTTTTACCTTCGAATTTTGTGTCTCTCATTTTCTGAGCAGGAGACATACCTGTTTACTTTTTTCTTCCCGAATAACTTGAGGAATACAAATTTGTTTGGAAGTGCTACTTTTGAAGGATGTTTTAGTTCAATTTATATTATTTCAGTTTTCTTTATATTTAAATTGTTTTAATTTAATCTTTTTGGGTTTTTGTTTCAATAGATTCAGGAGGTACAAGTGTTTTTTGTTACATGGATGTTTTAATTTAATTTCTGTCGTCCTTCGCATTACAATAGTTTATGTACTAGTTAAATTTATCCAATTAGATGTTAAAATATTGGAGGCAGAAACCCTGTTTTTCCATCTTTGCGTCCCGGCAGCCCCTGGCAGGGTCCTCCCGCTCTGCTCTGGCAAACAGCCGCAGTCGAGGCCACTGGCCGGTCCCGCAGGGGCCTGTGGCTCCTGCCACGCCTGCGAGAGCCACGCCCCAGGCATGGACGGCGCCAGCTGCCCCCAGACTGTCCCTTTCGGGGCCCGTCTCCCTGTGCAGGGACCCACACTGGTCCTCGCCGCTCTTTCCCGGCGGTCTCTGCCTTGACGGCAGAATCGGAATTCTTGGGGGCACAGGATATCTGAACATTTGACAAGACGTGAACATGTGTGTGCACACACGTGTAACTGGAGCTTTCATTTCTAGCGTGGCCGGCAGGGGCAGCCGCACGGAGCTGTGGAGTCAGGGCAGAAGGGACCGGCTGCCGCGGGTGGCGTGCGTGGACCGGGCCAGGCCGGTGACCAGTGCAGGGGAAGGAAAAGAGCTGGTCTGTGGCGTGGTCAGCAGCTTTCTCCCTGCACCGCGGCCGCCTGCACCCTGGAAACCCTGGCTGCGCGCGGGCCCTGCCTGTGCCCCCGCCCCACGCCCACCCCACCGCGGGGGTCTGTGCGGCTGCCTCGACTTCCCTAGAAGCACTTTACTTGCCTTTCACTTCTTCGTGGAAGGACAAGTGGAAAATAAATCTCAGGTTCCCTCGTGTCCGGGTCGCAGCTCCGGCTCTTTGTCTCGTAGGTGACTGAGGCGGACGGTCTGGTCCCCGGCAGGACGGCCGGGCTATCCCGGGCCCTCCGATGACCCGAGGTTGCCACACGTCCTGACGCCACCACGTTTGCTTCTTACCTGTGCTCACGCCGTGACTGCGTGTCGGACCCTTTCTTACGTAGACGTGCGGTATTTTAGGTGACATCCGTGCTCAGACCGATGACAGCGACGCAGCAAGGATGCGCTTCTGTTCTCCCCGCGAGTGAGCAGCTCGGGCGCTGGTGGCATCTCGGCTGGGCCACCCCCCGAGTCGTCACCTGCACTGGGGTTGGCACAGTTCCGAGAGGGATGGCGGTTGCCGTCAGTGACCGCAGACCTGGGCCCAGGAGGTGATGTGACACCATGAACACGCCTAGACATACATGTAAGATCTACCTGTTGGTTTTATTCCTTAAGCACAGGTCAGGCTCCTCCACTATCCGGGTCCCTCTGGCTAAGTGTCGCCCCCGTGGGGGCCGGGCCCGTGTGGAGCACAGGTGCGTGGGGTGGGGGTGGGGCTGTGGCGCAGGACCCTGAGCTGGACCTGAGCAAGGCCCGAGGCCCCTGCAGGCTGCGGCGGCTCCAAGCTGGCGCCTCGGTCCCCATCAGACGCGGGTGGCAGGCGAGGGGGCTCGTCAGTGTGGGCGGCGCCTGCGTGGAAGGGGGAGGAGACGACAGCGAGGAGAGCGGGCAGCCCAGGGCAAGGAGAGCCATGGCCCGAGGGGGTTGGAGCACCCGGTGAGGAGGCCAGGCAGGGAGCCCACGGGGGACGTGGGGAGGCGCGAACACGGCAGACAGGTACTTGGGCGAGGGGGGTGCGCACGGCGTGGGCGCAGGCGTGGCCGGGCTGGGGTCCAATCGGAGGCTGCGCGGCAGGTCCTGGCTGTGCAGATCCAGCTTTTGTGGGACCTGAGACTTATACAGCCCTCGCTGATCCGTGATCCAGGGGACAGCGACGCCCTTCCGTGGCGGGACACTCACCACCTGCCAGGCTGCTTCCCTCCGCCGTGGGGCAGACACGGGCGGTGGTCCCACCCTGCACGAAGGCTATGCTGCCTTCTGGGACCCAAACTTTCTGGTCTTGTTAGGAGAACCGGTGGGGCTGACCTGGAAAAGTGGGTGTGTAGGGGAATCGGGCACCTCCGGGAAGCGGGACTTTTTTCTCCCTGGGTGGGAGGGGTGGCTCTGAGTGCCGTGGGTCTCTCTCTGCCACCAGTTCTTCACAGACGTGGGAGGGGTCCCTGCCCGTGGCAGAGAGGGCTGGTGCATTGGGGTCCTTTGAGCCCTGGCAGGGACAAGCCGGCCAGCTTTGACACCCTGCGAGGGCCATGCCCCGTCGTGCTTGGGGCTTTCTTAGGTTGGCCACGGGAGGAGTCAAGCACGCCGGCACCAGCCCTCTGTGGCGGCAGGCGTGTGCCAGGGTGGGCGTGTGCCAGGGCAGGCGTGTGCCAGGGCGGGCGTGGTGCAGAGGAAGTGAGTCAGGCCTTGTCTCCCCGGAGGCTGCACAGCAGGAGGAAGAAAGGCAAACACCTGCTGGTAGCTGGCAACGAATCTTGTTTATGAGCCCAGGGCACTGCTCCCCGGGGTGCTGGGAACAGCCCTGGTGGAGACTCGCTGCCGGAGACGCGCTGCCCGGACTGGCGGCCGTGGTAGCAGGTGAGGGCAGAGCAGCAGACGCGGGGGGAAGCTGCCTCCCCCAGCCCTGCCCCCGCTCCCCGACCTGACCCCTGATTCCCTTCTGCACGGACTGGGGTTGGGATACTTTTCCTGTTGGCAGGAATTTCAATCCCAACGCAAGTGTGCAACACTCTGTGTTTACTCGACAGTTATTCAAAGAGGGTACTGGGGTCGGGACGTGGAGAATGACGTCTGGCCAGTGGCTGGGAAGCAGCGCAGGAGAGTTTTGCGGCCGCGGCTGGGAGAGGCGGAGGCGCACGCCTGCCCCAGATCGGGGAAGCCCCGGGGACCGTGGTGCCCGCAGTCCTGTGCCTCGGGAAGGAGCCCCCACCACCCACCGCCCGTCTCCAGCACCCGTCGGATTCCTGCTCCCCGGTCACGGCCCCGGACAGACGCAGGCGGGGGAGAAACGGCGTCTCTGTGGAAAAGACGCAGAACTCACGGTTGTCTCTTGAAACTCTTGGACGGGAAATCATGAAAACGGGAAGTGGGAATGACCCTGCGATACCTGTTATCAGCACGTTAAGTTGTTATCGGAATTCTGTGTATTTCCTGTGTGTGATCTTCATCTTGTATTTTAGAGCGTCGAGCAGCCAGAGGGACTTTCTGAAATGCAGCTCATCCGTCTGCTGCTCTGTTGGTAAATTCCAAGTGGGACCTGATCAGACTAAAAAGCTTCTGCACAGCCAAGGAAACTGTCACGAGAGCAAACAGACAACCCACAGAATGGGAGAAAATACCTGCAAGCTACACATCCGATAAGGGGCCGATAAGTAGAATCTATATAGAATTCAGGAAAATCAGCAAGAAAAAATCAAGCAATGCCCCTTAAAAATGGACAAAGGACATGGAGAGAAACTTTTCAAAAGAAAACAGACGAATGGCCAACAAATATATGAAAAAATGCTCATATCTCTAATCATCAGGGAAATGCAAATCAAAACCACAGTGAGATATCATTTATCTCCAGTGAAAAGGGCTTTTATCAAAAAGCCCCAAAGCAATAAATGCCGTCATGGATGAGGAGAGATAGGAACACTCATACACTGCTGGTGGGACTGCAAACTAGTTCAACCTCTGTGGGAAATAATATGGAGGTACCTCAAAGAGATACTAGTAGAACAACCATTTGATCCAGCAATCCCATGACTGGACATCT
>VBSM01000361.1:107562905-107576896 GCA_008086735.1 Cheirogaleus medius | reverse complement strand
CGCGCGCGTGTGTGTGTGTGTGTGTGTGTGTTTGGCCTCTGGCATTTTTGAAGACTTACCAAAAGGAATCTGTATCTTTGGAATCGATATTCAGTAAACAAGACGTTGTTAGACATGGCCTGTGAGAAAAGGGTGGTCGGTTGTGCAAATAGAATCTGGGGCTTTGATGTTTGTCGTGAAGCTTACGTGGTCAGTTATAATCCCCTGTGATCTTTAAACAGCACATGCTCCCCTCGACCCTACGGCTATCATGTGGGGCTGTATTTATGGTTGAACGTTTTACAAGTATTAAACGCGTAAACAGTCCACTATGAATACTTCATCTAATGCCAGAAAAGCTACCCTGGGTCCTCGATGTCTGCAGAGAGTTAGGATTCTTACCCAGTTAGAGAACAGCGTGTGTAACAGTGCTCAACTTTTATGGACTGCACCTGAGGCTGGTGGCCTAGAATGTCAGATGTAGCAAATGTCTAAACAACCTTATCTAAGCTAGAAATGGAGGCTTCTAAAAATAACAGGATGGATAAACACACGGAAAAGGCACAGGAACGACCTTTATGCTATTTAAAAAAAAGTTGGGAGATGACGTTTCCGTTACGCCCTCTTGCTAAGCAGGGGCCGTGGGCGCTTACGGATTCCGTCCCGCGATGCTCACAGCGCAGACTTACGCCTTCCCGCAAGTGGGTTCAGAATCACGGCTCTTCATTCACGTTGTTACGAGGTGTTGGCTGAGTTAGCGAGGCGCGGCAGTGAGCATAATCTAACCACTCCGCCGTTTATTCCCGATCTAACAAACACCATCTGACTCCGTCTTCTACTGGGGACCAGGCCCCTTGCGAGAGAGAAAGGCGGTGGTTGTGTCACGCGTGTCTGGACGTGGAGGAGCGGTTTCCAAGTGTTCCCGCTCTTCCTTACAGGTGTGTGGGTGAATCCTCCGACGTGCCAGAACTTCGCATGGAGCGAAACGCTCATTCGAAGAGATCGATGCCATCCCGTGGGGCCAGGAGAAGGGGACGATGTCTCCACTGCGTTGGCGCCAACCTCAGGGTGAGGCGTGTTGACGCTTTGAGGGCTGGGCCGCTGCCCTGGCAAGAGCAAAGGGAGCTTGGGAGGCGTGTGGAGCACGTAGGTGCTCGGACACGTGCAGGGTCTGCGCACCAGGCAGGCCTTCCGCCGCCGAGGTGTCGCGAGGAGGTGGGTGGTCCATGCTCCCCTTGAAGGACACAGGAGACTGGTGCTGCCGGGCAGGTGCGACTGAGGACCTGATGCTCCCGAGACCCTGATTTCCGACAATTTGCACCACGCCCGGGGGCACTGGGCCATCTGGGAGCCCAGTCCCCGAGAGCTGCTCCGAGCACGTGGGTGCTCGCGAGGGCCGGTGCTCGCGTGGCTGTGCTGGGGTGGGCGGTTCTGGCACCGCCTGGCAGTCGTCTTCCGGGAAACCACCACGCCTGCCTCACTCAGAGAAGCTAAGTCAGCAAACACAACATCCCCTCGCACAGGGACGGGATGGGAAAGGCTGAGACGCCGCGGAGACGTGTCCTAGGGTCCGGGGAAGGGAACCAGCTGGCGGCTGAGGCCGTTCGGAGACGGTGTGGACTGCGATGTAGATGCCTGTGCTCTTTCTGCCGAAAGGGGTCCCGGCCCCGACCAGCGCCAGGGGCTGCTTCCTGGGTTTCCCCAGGGATCCTGCCGAGTGGGCGTCAGCGCCAGTTCCCAGGTCTGACAGGTGCACATGTGGCGGCGGCAGTAGCTGCCTCAGCCTGGATGGGGGCCAGACACCCCCTCCTGCAAACCTCACCAGGCCCCGAGCCAGGCTGCGGGGGAGACGGCGCGGTGAGGGAGGCCGGGGTCTCCTTGACATGTCAGTGCTCGGCTGTGCCGGGCCCCTGCGTGTGCATCTTTTATTTCGGAGCCACTGCGCTCAGCCCACCTGTCCTGGGTCCAGCCCAGGACCCAGCTCAGCATCCTGTGCGGGTCTGCATGCAGAGTCACAGAGTCACATAGATCCCACGATACACTGGCAGCACCTGCCCCTAACCGAGCCTGCGGCACACCCGACGTTTCTTTTCATTCATCCCCATAAATACGATGTAGTCAGGGTAACGGACCAGCGCGATACTCAGGAGAGTGTTCAGAGGGCCCAGGGCCTTCAGACAACGCCAGGACAAGGAGGACATGTTGACATGGCCTTTGACCTTCCACTCGTCACACTGAGTCAGTGGTCAGTCACTACTGTGACCTGAACCTCTGCGTCTCCCAGTCCATACCTTGCAATTCTGACCCCAAGGTGACGGCATTGGGAGGTGACAGGGTGAATGGGGTTGGTGCCCGTGTGAGGAGAGACCCTCGGCCCTCCGTCACGTGAGGACACGGCCCCACCAGACACCAGGTCTGCCAGCCTGTTCGTCGCGGGCTTCCAGCCTCCAGAACTGTGAGTTGGACGTTGGTTGTCTGTGAGCCTCAGTGCACGGCATTTGTCACGGCAGCCCAGACAGACTGCGACGACACCCCGAGTCTTACGTCGTCTTCCTCCCGCGTCTTAGCACCAACAGTCTGGCTCCGTCCTCCTCGCAACTGATCACCGTGACTTCCTGCAAACCCTCACGCCCGACACAGCGCCCGCCGCGGTCCTCCCACCTGCGTGGCCTCCCGGCTTAGCACCGGGAAACTTCACCGTGGACACGGCTTTCTCTCAGGCCTCCTGCCAGCAGTCTGGGTCTTCACTGGCAGTCAGCCAGCTCACAATCGGCTCCCAGAATCTCGTTTTAGGGTCAGGTTTCTTGGACGACACCCGGTTCCGACTGTCTCGGCTCGTATCCCAGATAGCGGCTCCGTCGTGGGGGTCTGTCCGCGAAAGCTCTGCTGGGGAGTGTGCTGGCCGCCGCGTCTGTGGGACGGTGGGCGGGGAGGAAGGTGGCCGGACGTGACGCCTATGTGAGGTGGAAGCTGACCCCGCAGTTGCCGGGAGGCGAGGCCAGGCCTGGGCGCCCTGGGGGTGAGTTTGCACCTGTGGCCGCAGTGGCCACACCAGCCGCTGTCCTGCGTGGAGCGAGGTGTGGCTCAGCCTCCGCTGGCGGTTCAGAGTCATGCGTGTCCTGCTGGCGATCGCGCGCTGTCCCCTTTCATCACGGCAGGGGGAGAGGCCGCGTGCTCGGAGCCCCTTTAAGACCAAAGAGGAGAGTAGAGGGCCGGACGTGCGCGCCTCAGACACGCGGTTCTCTCTGCCGCCACCCCAAAGGCCGCTCGTGATCAGCGGGCGGCGATTTTCGGGTGGAGGACGTTCGCGGTCAGAGCCAGGGGGACACCCCACCTCCGCCGCGTGCGGTCAGCCACGGCCCCGAGTCATGTCCCGAAAGCAGCTGGAGACCTCAGGTCCACCCAGTGCTCCCGCCTGGCGGGGAAGAGAACGTGCTCACTTAGTACTGTAATAATAATGCAGCGTGTTATTGCCGAGGGTGTCCGCCCAGGGTTTCAGGGACGTGCCAGCAACCGGCCAGCCAGGCTCAGAGTCTCAGGTTAACCTTCTGGAATTTTCTTTTTTCTCTTAATAAAACAGACTGCAATTTACAGATCTGGAAACAAAATTTTGATAGGCTTTCCTGTTTAGTTTTGATTGTCCTCAGTCGCAATCTGTGTGAGAGACTAGAGAATCACAGACACGCGTGTGTCCCGGGCCGTGTCCCCTCTGGACGGGGACGGCCACACCTCCCCCTGTGCCAGGAGTCTGCTCCCTGCGGGAGAGCGTTTGCCTCGGTGACGCTATATTCAGGGGGGCCTGCCACTTCCCAGAGGAAGGAGCCTGGCTTGCGGGAGACAGATCGACCCTGGGGCAGGAGCCGGGACCGGGGCCGCCGGGCCGTGAGCGGACGGCTGTGTGTCCACCTCGGTCTTCGCTTCCCGACGGACTCGGGTCGGGGGGCCTGGATCCTCGCTGCTCAGGGTTTATGGAAATGGGGGTGAGAGAGAGTTTACTTCTTAATGTGTGTGGTTGGAGGGAAAATCGCTTTTTGGAAGGATCACAAGGTATTTTTGCAGCTTGCTGAACTCAGAAGCTATAGACGGGGAAGGCGGCAGAGCCCCCGGCTGTTGGCATCGCGAGGGCGTGCCTCAACTTCCCTCGCTGCACCCTTCGCTCCTCCAGATGGAAGATCAGGACTTGGGGAATTCTCAGGAATGTTCCGGCGATCGGTGCCTTGTTGGCGGCTCAGTTTACCCTTCCTGCTGGTGCTCCATCTGAGTAAGCAGAGGTGCCGACACCCTGCCCGCCTGGAGCACCCCAAGGACAAGGCCAGCCTCTCTTGCCGCGGTGCGCCGCACGCAGCGGGACGGTGGAAACAGACCCCGCTGGCCCTAAACGCGGCGGAGAGAAGTCCTTTTGTTGCAGGAGCAGGGCTGGCCTCAGCCGCGCAGTGAGCAGGACACGGACCAGGCGCAGTCTGGACGCAGGGCCGCGCCCACGCAGGGTCACGTGGTTTCGAAGAGCTTTTTCTCAGGCCCCGTGAGCCCAGCGAGCCAGACATTGAACCGCGTCCGTCCACGCCGCGCGGCTGTGCTCCCGCTGCCCGGGTGGGACCCCCACCTTCCCGTCCCCACCGCCCTGCCGGCGCTGACTCCAGCCCAGCGAGCAGGCTCTGCGGGGCCGTGGGAGGGTCAGGGGTTGGCGCCAGGTGCACGGGCCGCGCCCACAGCGGGCGGGACGTTCGGGATTCTGTCTGTCTCTGGACTTTATCTCTCCCCTGTTAAGTGGGAGCTCACAGCAAAGTCATCTCTGTCTGGGTTTTTGGTCTTTGTTCTTTTAATTTCCTGCAGTGGCTCCCCTGAACCTGCACGACCTCAGTTGGCCGCGATTTCTGTCCATGCCCTGCCCATCCCCCGCAGGGTCCGTGGCTAGACACAGGCTCCCGCCGGCCCCGGTGCCCTCGGCGTCTCAGCAAGTTCTCACGTGGCCCTTGGCCAAGGGAAAGAAAGACAGCTCCTCTCGGTGAGCAGCTCATCCATGGAGCTCAGCACACACTCGCGTCCTCTTGGGCACAACGCAGCTGCTCGCACTCGGGAATCGTGCGAGACGCTGCCCCACATCCTCCGTCTACACTGCTGGCCCCTGTGGGCTGCCCCCGGCTCTCCGTGACGGGGGTGTCTCAGCTTCTTGGGCCGTGTCTCTTCAGGCTCGAATCCGGCCCCGCGTGCGCTGGGTGAATAACAATTCATCCAACGTGCTTCCCGTCCTGGCCCGTGCGGTCACAGAAGAAGGACCCGGCCTGACAACTATGTGCCACGCGCTACACGTGGGCTTTCTGTAAGGGTTTTCTAATGCACCAAATATTATTTATTTCAGGATCCTTTACTGGAACGGGGAGTGTTTCAGTACTTCACATGGCTTCTTAGATTTTTTTTCTTTTGGGGGGATGTTGATTAAAGCTGAATCTTGAATCCCTGACAAAGACACGTATGAAAATATTTAATTCAATCCTCGCTCACCAAATGGCTCAGTTTTCCACGTGGGAGACGGTAAGTTTCCCCCGCCTGGGGCACCTGCGCGTGGCTGGGACAGGCGCGGGCAGGTTTGACGTCTCGTCTCAGCTTTTCCTGAGAACCTGGGAAGGAAGCAGCACACCTGGCGGGTGACTGAGGATGGGGACGTGGCCGCTGCTTCTCCCAGCCCCGGGGAATAGCGGCTGCTCCAGGGAGGTCCCTTCCCCACCTGTGCCGGGAACCGGAGCAGGGCCGGCCTCTTGGGAGAATCTGAGCACCAGTGTTTGCCGCCCCTTCCCCGAAGCCCCAGAGGACTCTGTGAGTACCAGGTGCTGTCCGTGGGGCGAGGACAGGGCTCCGCCCCCCCACGAGGCCTGGTCCCCTCTGCCGGCCTCAACCTGGGGCTCCTGCTTACTTGCTCCTGGCCACAGGAGCAGAACACCCCCCTGCCTGCTGTGCACCCCAGTGGACATCAGTGGACACAGGTCCCTGTGGGCAGCCCCTCCAAGCAGCAGGAGGGACAGGGGACTGAGACTGTCGGGCTCGTCCTTGCCACGCCCAGCCGAGCCCCGGCTGGAACCGACGGGCGTCTGCTGTGTTTCTGCCGTCTGCACACCCAGGAATCGGAGGGAGGGAGGGAGGCTTTTATGACAGCTAGTCAAGGAAGAGAATCAGCCGCGGACTGTCCCACACCCGGCACGCGTGGACGCCAGGGGGCAGGCGCCTGGCGAGTCAGGCAGCTCCCGCTGCGGCCTGGTCGTCTCTCACCCGTCAGCCCAAGCCTCGGTCGGTGCCCCAAGACAGGCCGGTGTGGATGGGCAAGCCCGCGTGCCCCACCTAGAAGGAGTGTGTGGAACTCCAGCGGGTCCCTGGGCCGGGTTTCCCATCCGGGAGGTCGCTCGGTGCAGGGACGGACACACGGGCGGGAGTGACAAGTGGTCACTCTCTGTTTCCACCCCCGCCCCCCACCGGTCCAGCTCTCGAGACCAGGTGCTTCCCAGGCTGCGGCCGTGCCCTGCCCAGCAGCGCACATTGAGGAGGCATCTTTGGGCAATTTTTTTGATGTTCCCACTTCCTAGAGTGCGGTTACTCCACCCCGGATGGCACATACAGCCCGACACACGCCAGGCTACAGGCCTGTCCTGAGAGCTGCAGGCCAGGGTGACATGGTGGGAGTGTCTGTGAATCTACAGGCATCTAGACACGGAGAAGGCAGAGTCTCCAAGGCGAGTGACTGTCCTCTGTCATTCAGCCGCTGTGACAGCAACAAGCAACTCAAAGGATTTTTTCCTTCAAGTGGGTTTTGGATTAGCCAGATTTCTTGTGTCCGCTTCCATCCTTGAGCCCCTCAGTCTTCTAAAACGTGCAGTGTGTTTCTCTCGGACCCTCTTTCTTGCCTGAATCAGAAACAGGGCGGCATCCAACCGTCCGCACTGACGTGGCCACGCTGCACGAAGCCGGGTGGAATTTGGAGGGATGGAAAATACCTAAGACACATGCAGGCCATTAGCAAAAGCCAACTGACCCAAAAGAATTTCCACAAGGATTCAGTTTCAAACTCAGACCGAGACTGTGAATACTTTTCTCCTGAGCCACTCCTGGGTAAAACTGAAAATGCACAGAGTGCAGTGTTGGGGTGGACAATGCCTGTTGTTTTCCTGTCGTTTAAAACTTCGAGTCATCTAAATCCTACCCACAAATGACTGTCGCAAACTCCCCGTAAGTCAGCTCAGCGCTGTGCGCATCTGGATTATGGAACTGGATCTTAGACATCAAGGAATTGGCCATCTACCTGGGGATATAACACACACACAGATTAAATATTAAATAACAGTAAAACAAAAGTAGGCAATTTCCCCCAAAGTGGCACTTCTTTTTTAAGTTCCTAAATAAATTGTAAAGGCAGTAATTGTTGCAGAATTTAAAGGAGAGAAGAATGAATTCTATCTCAGTGATATCTGAGGTATAAGGAAGGTACCACCTTCTAATAAAAAATAAGACCCATACCTTCCACGTTGGCAACGGAGGAAGGACACCCACATCTTGTGCACTGAGAGTCACCTTCTCCTCGGGTATTTCTCACTTGCACCAGTGATGGTCCCACTGTGTCGGCATTATAGCCCGAGGGGCCAGAGGAGGGTGTGGGTGTGTATGAGTGTGTGTGCAAATGACTGTGTAGATGTGTGTATGTAGGTGTGTTAGTGTGCAGGTATGTGTGTAATTGAGTGTGTGCATGCATGTGTGTGCAATGTGTGTGAATGCATGTGTGTGCGTGTATGTGTATGAATGTGTGTGTGACCCTGTGAGTACAAGTGCCCCAGGCGTGGTAACAGAACCCTTCCTTCCAAACTCAGCTTTAGAGAAGCCTCACAGGTTAGTGATTTGAAAAACATTTCAGAAAGGCTGGGCAGGCTCCTCCGTAACCTCAGACTCACCCGGGAACCGCTGCTGCACGGCCCATCTGTCCCGTGGACTGTCCCCGTGGTCGGGATGCCTGGGGGTTAGATCCCCGTGGCCCAGACGGATGAGGACACATCCTGAGAGAAGGTCGCGGGTGGATCCTGTCCTGACGGCGCGGGGCAGCCTGACCTTGTGGCTGGACAGACGTGGTCAGAAACGGGGCTGGGCCGGAGTCCTGGCACAGCAGGTGTGGGTGGGGGAAATGGACATTCCAAAAATCAATTTTACGAGGCAAATTCCTTCAAGCGAGCCTTATTTTGGAAAGGACATCCACGGGTACCACGTTCAGGGCGTGGACTTGGGAGAAGGTCAAACGTGGATTCCGTTCCGTGCTCCCGGCGCCCGGCCGCTCCCCAAACCGCAGTTTCTTGGTTGGTGACGCATTCTCGGAGGACACTCGGAGCTGTGCTGCCAACGGGGGTGTGACGGGAGCCGCACCGAAGATGGCAGAAAGACGCTGACCACACGAATCTAATGACAGGAATTATGCAACAGGAGGTAGCCACAGCACCGCCATTTCCACGTGTGAGGTCTGAGGATCATCTTACCTTTCTTCTCTGCACCAAGTATCTGGATCTCACGTGCATGCCACACTCACCTGAGCGCGATCTCGGCTCGGACCAGTGAGGACTTTCCAGGGCCCGGTGGCCACGCGTGATCCCTTACTGGAAAGAAGAGGCTCCCGCGGCCAAGTGAGGCAGCTCCGTGAACAGGACGCCTGGTGTCTGGCAAACACCCGGCCCGCGCAGGGTCTGTTACCTGTGTCTTCCTGTCTTGTCGTAGTTCACATACACTTTTTATAAGGCATTTCCCAGACTTTTCTGCCTTCCTGATGGCTGGGTCGCCGTGCTTTTGAGAACAACCCCCGTGTTTTACTCCTGGGTGGTCCGGCTGTGCTGAGGCTCAGAGCCACACAGCACCCCCGGCCCAGGCCGGTCGTGGGAAGCGGGGGGGAGCACGGCTGGGTTGGCGGAAATCCACGTGCACGTGTGGAGAGGGAGCCCGAGGCCGAGAGGTGAGGAAAGGAGTCCAGCAGCTCCAGCCCCGGAGACAGAGGGCCCCCGAGCCAAGGGGTCCTGCCCGGCCTCGTCGGCAGAAACTGGACCTTGGCTTTTCTACATCTTCAGTGACATTCAAACTGCAAACCAGGAAAACATACTTTGCGCTCAACTGTAGAGATCTCAACTAATTGCCCTCTGGACTCCAGACTGAGTTTACAGTTTGTTCCAGCCACCAACATTTCATTTTCTTTTGTTTCCATAGAAGCGTTGGTTGGTTGGCATCACTGGGGGCCGTGGCTAAAGCAGGCACCCCAGTCCTGTGGCGTCATTCTCCCAATAGTCACCATGGTAACCTCCCTGGTGCTCTGCATTCTCCTCAGCCTCCTCAGTGTGTGTCCAGCCCTGCATGGACCTGCTAACCCTCCCCGGTCTCAGCCTCACCTCTGCGTGTGTGTCGGGGGAACAGACCCAAGTTAGCACAGCAAGGACTGAGAGAGCTGAACTTCGATGTGAACCAGTGCTCACTGTAGTGACAAGGAACTTAAGGCCTGGATCTCACCTGGAGGCTGGCCTGCCAGAACAGAAGTAGCTGCGTCCTCCAGGTGATCATGACATCGCCAAGTGACCATGCAAGTGGCATTTGCAACATACATGATGTAGTCAAAATCTGCCCAACATGCTAAAAACAAGGAAATGGGACCCCGTCTCAGGGGAAAAGACAGTCGAAAGCGGCCAACCCCGAGATGATTCAGATGTTCGAATTAAGGAAAAATTTAACTACACTCGTGTGAAAACACACACTTGGAATGGATGAATATTTATAAATTATCAGCAGAGAAATTAAAAAAAGATAAAATGGAAAATGTAGAACTGAAGAGTACAACCTGAAAAAAAAATCCCTGAAGGATTTTAATAGCAGAATGGAGATGACAGAAAACAAGAGGACAGAGAACAAGAGGACATGAGCAGATTAAAGACCAATTTGAAGAAAAAAGAAAGAAGAAGAAAGTCTTTATTTTTGAAGTTGGTTTCTTGTAGACAACATATAATTGGTTCTTGTTTTATCTCCCACTATTAAAATCTCTGTCTTTTAATTGATGTAGTTGGACCATTCTCATTTAATGTGATTACTCATCACTTAGCTAGATTAATACCTACCAAGTTTGTAACTGTTTTCTACTCATTGCACTTGTTCTTTCTTTTTATTTTTTTCTCCTTCCTTTTCTGCCATGTCTGGTTTTAATTCAGAATTTTATAGTTTCATTTATCACTTCTTTTTGGTATATTAATTATGCTTCTTTATAAAATTTTTTAAAAAATTAGCTGTTGTCTTAGAGCTTGCAATATGCATTTTCAACTAACACGAATCCACCTCCATATGCCACTGTAGAACATCACGGATGGTGCAGATAACTCGCAACTATGTATTCCTCCCTCTGCCCTTTGTAACATTCGTGCTGTTCACGCCATTTACCCATATGCTATAGGTATCTAATACATTGTTACTATTATTTATTTAAAGAAATTATCTTTTAGATGAATTAAGATAAGAAAAATAAAGAATTTATTTTACCTTCATCTGCTCCATCTCCAGTGCTCTTCCTTTCTTCAGGTAGGTCCAAGCTTCTGAAATATATCATATTTTTCCCCCTTAAAAACTTCTTTTCACAGTTCTTGTGTAGTCTGCTGGTGATGTCTTCTTTCAGTTTTCAATTGCCTAAAAAATTATTTTACCTTCACTTTTGTAGTATAGCTGTGCTGGGTATAGAAGTCTAGATTGATAGATTATTTATTTCAACACTTTAAATACTTCACTCCATTCTCTTCTTTCTCCCATCCAAGTACTAACCAGGCCCAACCCTGCTTAGCTTCCGAGATCAGATGAGATCGGGCGCGTTCAGGGTGGTAACACTCTCTTCTTTCTTATATAGTTTCAAAAAGATTTTCGTTGTAATTCTTATTCTTGTTCCCACCAATGTAAGTTGTGGGGACCCCAGCCCTGGTTTCATTCAGGATTTTCTCTTTGTTTTGGGTTTTCTGTAGTTAAAATATGATATGCCTATGTGTTGACATTTTTTATTATTACTGTTATTATTTATGCTAATTGGTGTTTTCTGAGTTTCCTGGACCTGTGATTTATTGTCTTCCGTTACATTTGGAAGACTCCTGGTCATTATTACTTCAAATATTTCTTCCACCGCATTCTCTCTCTCTTCTCCCTCTAGTATTCTGACATACATATGCTAAACCTTTCTAAATAGTTTCCAAATTCTTTTGTATTTTGTTCTATTTCTCAATTTTTTCATGTGTTTTCCTACCTGCATTTTAGCTGGGAAGCTTTACTGCCAACCTTCCAGCTCACTCACTCCTTCCTGGCCGTGTCTGGTCAACTGATGAAGCAGGAAGGACGTCTTCATGCCTGTTACCGTCAGTGCCTTTAACTTGCAGCATTTCATGTTGATACTTTCTTAGATACTGTCTCTCTGCTTAGAGTATCTATTTTTCTTACATTTTGCCTGCTTTTTCTAGTAGCAAACTTAATTCATTTTGGTTATTTTAACATTCTCATCTGATAATTCCAAAATTTATGTAATAGGTGCCTCTGGTCAGTGTGCTTGGTCCCCTCGTACTGTGCTACTTCTTGCCTTTTGCCATGCCTGGAAATGTGTGTGTGTTTAAAGCCAGACCTGACAAATTGCACAATAGAAACTCAAGTGATTAGGTCTTTGGTGTGAACTCTGGCCAACGCTTGGGCTGTATCTAATGACCGCTGTCACCGTAGGTGCCAGAAGCTTAAAATCCATCTTGTGTTTTTGCTGTTGTCTTTGTGCTTCTGTAAGAAATTCTCCTGGGATAGAGTCTGCGTCCCGCAACCCTTTAATGTGAAATCAACTGTTTTTATCCTGGGTTCCTGCTGGCATTGTGATAAGGTACAGGGAAGGGAAGATTTAAAAAAAAATCTCAGCTTTAGTGGGCTGTGTCTCTGGACGCCTGTCTTGGCAATCCTTCCTAGGCTTCCCCCGAGCTGCTCCAGGTGGGCTCGGGGGGTCCCTGCCTTCCCCAGGTGAAATTCCGTCTGATAAACTTTCTTCCCTGGAGGTGGGGCTTTATTTTAGAGACCTCTCTGTGCATATTTCGATATAGTTAATTTTCTTTTCCTTCTGCCAGAAAGGAGAGGCAATCTTTCTGGCTCTTCACCGTGAGAAACTGCTGGAAATTTTGAGGTAAAACCCCTGAAAGTGTGAGGTCCTCCAAAGGGCTGTGGCCCAAGGGTCTCATCTGGTGGGTCCACACCCAGCCTCTCACAATGCGTCAGAATTACCATTTGCAAGTCCCACTTACAGTTTGCTGCTCCAGAGGCTTCCAAATCTGGTCTCTCTGTGACTCCCTAGATGTGTTTGTTTCTGCAAGTTTCATGGATGGAGTATCCTCTGTGAAAATATTAACTAGAGTTTCTAATTAGTCTTTAAAATCTTCTTTTCCAAAGGCGTTGTTAAGAGAAAGAAAAGTCACACACAGAGAGAGCATATTTGCAAACTATGGATCTGATCAAGAACTTCCACCCACAAGTAAGAAGTACATTCAAAATGCAACTACAAGAAAGCAAACAGCCTAATTAACAATGGGCAAAATACGTAACCGATGCCTCACCTAACAAGAGAGACAGCTGACACATATGTGCATAGAAGGTGCCCCACGACATTAAACATCAGCAGAACGCAGATGAGAGCCGCACTGAGCGACAGGCATGTGCAGGTGTTGGCGGGAATGTGTAGGAGCTAGAACCCGCACACGCTGCGCTCAGGAATGTGAAACCACACAGCCAGTCTGGAAAACAGTTTGGCAGTTTCTTAAAAAGTTAAACACAAAATTCCCCATATGATCTGGACTTTCCACTCCTTAACAATCTACCCAAGAGAAATGCAAGCACATGCCTTAACAGAGACCAGTACACGAATGTTCACGGAAGCTTTATCCGTTAGACTCAAAAACTGTAAACAACTCAAAAATGTATCAAAATCACTTAAAAGCTTGTTAAGAGGGCAGATTTCATGTTAAATGTCCTTATCACAATAAAATAAAATTTAAAAAATAACAACAATAAAAGCTGATTTAAAATTTTAAGAAGGTGAATGGTGAATAGATTGTGGGGCATCTACGGAATGAAATACTACCCAGCAATAAAACAATGTGGATGATGGGACTTTCCCAGCATGAATGGATCTCGAAATCATCACGCAGAGGGAAGGAAGGTCGGACAGAAGAGAGAGCTACCGTGTCATTCCATTTATGAAACGTTGTAGCACACACAGGCCACGACACAGTGACAAGAGGTAGATCCAAGATTTCCAGCGGATCTATGGGGACGGGGAGGTGACAGAGAGCAGAACTGCAAAAGGGCAGGAGGAACCTCTTTGGGATTGACGGACAGGTTTGTTACCTCGATTACGGCGACGGTTTCATAGGCACACACACGTCAGACTTTGTCCATTGCACACTTTAAATATGCTCAGTTTATTTTACTTTAATTATACATCCATGATAGTTTTAAAATTAAAAACAAACAAAAGGTAACATATTATCTGATTCAATGTATAAGAAATCCTGGCAAAGAAGAAACTAATTTATAGTGACAAGTAGCAGATTGGCATTTTCCTGGGGCCACGGCTCTAAGGGGTTTGACGGCACCGGGCAGGGAGAGTCTGGGGTGATGGGATGTTCTGTGTCTTGATCGCAGCGGCAATAATTTCCACACATGCGTTTGCCAAACTCACTGACGGTACATTTAAAGTGCCTGCATTCTAGTTCAGTACGTGAGCTAGACTTCAACGTGTTTTATTAAAGTATCAAGTCTAGCTCCTATGTGCGGGTTTTGTGGGTTACTTTTAGGAAAGGTGCAGATTTAAATAGCCACACAGAAAGTAACACTGGAAATCCAAAGAAATGCAGCCAGGCCATGAGAGTATCGCGTTCCCGCTGTCTCTTGAACTAAAGAATCATCACGCTGGGCCGGGCGCGGTGGCTCACGCCTGTAATCCTAGCACTCTGGGAGGC
>VBSM01000361.1:107505063-107518812 GCA_008086735.1 Cheirogaleus medius | reverse complement strand
CCCCCCTGCACCTCCCCCCCTGCGCCTCCCACCCTGCACTGCCCTGCTCTGTGCAGTGTCCCGTGTCCTCCTCATTCCCGGCATGCTCCCTTCTCCTTAAGGCTAAACAAGCTCTGTTCTTTCATGTCTGAAACCTGCCGCACCTGCCGCCACCTCCATCCGACCCTCCACCTGCCGCGTGGCTTCCCTGGGACTTCCTGTATGAATCCCAAGGCCACTCCTTGCAGAGGTTCACCCCACTGCTGCCCCAGTGGGGAGAACAGGCCTTCATCAGAGCAAGTGAACCCCCCTTAGGGCGCCTCCTCCCAAGCTACTGTCATCCTGGGCTTTCTCCGGCTCCACAGTGACACCTCCGGCCCGGGCCACGGCTCCCCTGTGGCTCTGTGAGCTCCTCTGGGCTCTGCGGCTCAGAAACCCGCCAGGGCGTGGAGGTTGGACTTGTCCTTTCTCCTCTGTGTCCTGCGGCTCCTCTCAGGAGCACATCGCTGCGATGCTCTGCTCTTCCAGTTCTGCTGCCCCGTGGGTGCCGCCGGGCGGCTCTGGCACTGTGGCCTCCTCTCCTTGTGACGTTCCTCTTCCCACAACTTCTCCAAGTCACCCCGTCCCCTCCATGCACCACGTCCTGACGACTTCATTTTGAAAATTCAGTTACAAAGTTTCCACATCTAAATTCTAGACTGAAAGCTTTACGTGCTGTTAGTGATAAAACTCAAAGAAAAGCATGAAGACGACAGCAACACGGCACCGCCCCAGTTTTGCCACCCAGAGATCACGACGCCACTGTTTCACGAGTGTGGTCGCACACCCCTGCACATTCGGAAAGCAGAAACGAAAGATGAACACGTTTTAAAAATGCGATTATACTATAAAGGCCGCAGTGTCATAACAGTACAGAATTCAATTTTAAATGAGTTTAATAAATAAAGGGCAACTAAAGTATAAATGAAGGAGAATTTTCAAAGTCCAGGCAAATTTTTAATTTCCAAAGAAATAATAGCTCCTAAAGTACAGTTCTGAAGTTCATCCAAATATTACAGAAACCTAAAGAATATGGAGCTTTTTGGAAAAAAAACCTGCATGTTTCAGGCTGAGCTGTGGTTTCTGGGCTCTGGTTTTGAATGAGGGGGAAACGAGGGTCTTTATCCCCCCAACCTTCTCTTCCCCTCGCTCAGGCTCCATGTGGGTTTATACTTACTCAGTTCCTTATCCCTCATGTATATCTTGGTTTGCTTAAATTGATTCAATTATTTCTCACAATTCAGTTTATTTTGACATAAATTCCTGTTCTCACCTCTCTGTGCACGTTCCTTGCATTCTTGCCGGTCGCCCCAGCGGGGACGTCTCCAGAGGGCCACCGCGAGATCCTGCCCAGGTGAAGGCTCCTCCCGGCCGCTGCCCTTGTTCCAGGCAAAACCGTGGTCGGCGTGGAACCGCAGACTCACGCTGTGCTGCTTTGCTGGACACGGTCTGAGGACACCGTGGGCATGCCATCCCCTACAGCCCCTGGACACCTGAGAAGTTCTTTCCCTTTGCTGGAAACCCAATGGCTTCATCAGCACAGAGTCGACGTGGGCAGACATGTCTCTCTCTGTTCCCGGGACGCGGGGCCGGCCTGGGCTCTGCAGCTCAGCTCCCTGTCTCAGAATTTGTGTCTGATGTCATGGTCTGCATTCCGACACCGTGTTACCGAGTGTCCCCTTCCTTGTCGCTGCTGGCTCCTCTTCTCCGGGGCCCCGGGGGTCTGACACGTGGGGGTGGGGGGTGGGGGGTTGGGCAGCGAGGCCCTGGGACCCCAGGCGGCAGAGCAGGAACCGCAGTGGTGGCTGGTGGGGAGGACGTGGGTGGGTCGGGGGGGACGTGCGTGGGGTGGGCAGGGTGCAGGGACAGGGACAGGAATGTCTGCCACTGAAGAGAGGTAGGGACAGGGCAGCGAGCTTGGGAAATTCACTTTGCAGATTCAGCTGACAGACGGAGAAAGATGCATCATCAAGTCCCTTCTCACAGCTGTCTGAAGCGACGGACGCCGCGTGGGTCAGGATTTGGAGCATGGCGCTCGTGTGGCCGCGGCCTTGGGCGTCACGGGGCATCTGGCTGCACCCCAGGGCTCTGCAGGGTTTACGTCACTTGAACTACCCGGCATGACTGTCACATCATGTTCACAGATGGGTAAACTGAGTCGCCGAGTGGGTGACGGGCGTGCTGAAGGTCCCACCACTAGTGACTCGCTGGGCCTGGATTCGACCTCAGGAACTCTCCAGGGCTGGTGACCCTCCCACCACGCTAAGCCAGCTGCACACACAGAAAACACAGGTGAGTCCCATATAAAGAAAGCAAATAACCTATTTTTATTATCCATCATTGATAAAATGCAGAGTTTCGAGAAACACAGAGCGATGAGGGGAGCTGGAGGCGGCAGGCAGACCCTCCGTTGCCTGCGCCCCGGGCTACGGCGTGAGATGGGGCCGGCCAGCTGCAAGGACCTGCCTTGTGGCCTCGGGCAGTGATCGCAGATGGGGACCCAGAGACCGTGGCTCGGGGCTGGTCATGGAACATTCCACGGTCTGCACTTTTATTTTCAGAAACTCCCGAAATAAAGTGATATCAGGAAAGAGCCTGTCTGTCTTCAGGGAGGAACCCGTGGTGCTTGAGGTTGGGAGAGTTGGGTTTGGGGTGGACGCAGCCACTCAACCGTGAGTGACGTGAGACCGTCCCCGTGCCTGGTTCCTCGTCCACACCGTGGCGTAAATTCGCCTCCCTCAAAGGTTCGCAGTGCCCGGTGGGATCACCGCACGGAAGTCTTTGCTGACCTCAAATGGCCGCGGGATGGCTAAATCCAGACCCTAATGACAACTATTTTTAACCACTTCGGTACCGCGCTCACCGGCCGCGAAGCCTCGCCCACGGCCGGCACTCACAGTCCGCACGGTGGTGTGTGCTGCGCATTGACGACGCATCCGTTTTGCTCTTGTGTGATGAGGAAAGCTTTAAAGCACTGAAAGCTTGTTTTATTTTACAGGCAGCTTTAGGAAAATAACTATAATAACTCCTACTAAGGACTTGTTAAAAGGTCACAGATTCGTAGCCACTTATTAGCTGAACGTACACACTGCAACTGCAGAGATAAAAGTAAAAGCTTTTGGCTGTCGACTAAAGTTGACGCTCGGCTGTGCACGTTCATCTGTGGCTGACGACTATAGTTGACGTTGGTACCGAAGTGGTTAAAGAAGGTATATAAAAATAATTCCGTCATTAGCCTTAACTGAATGTTTATTTCTTTATCCAAAGGTAGAAAATGTTTTTTAAATATTATGAAAGGTCACGGATGTGGTCTGGAAAACAAATGGCAAGATGATGTATTCTCAAGAGATTACAAAATAATTTGAGCTTTTAAAATATAAAGTACAGGCATGAGCCTAAAAGTATAATTTGGCCAGACAAAATTGCCGGGGATTTGCCTATTCTGAACTCATTTTGCAACACGAAACCAACTTCTCTTCCCACTTTTCCCTGCCCTCCCTTAAGGCGGGAGGGTGGTGAGGCCGCCACGTGGGGCTTGCCCCGGGCTGACCCCCCAGTGGGAGGATGTGTCCGTGTGGCTCCCACTTGGGACCCGAGCTTGCGGCACTGGCCCTTTGGGACAGCTCAGGACGCCCCGATCCGATACCTGGCTGCATGGCCAACATCAAGGCGCTCCTGTTCCGCACGGCTCTCGATCAGGACTCTCCCGTCCAAATTGTCACAGAGCAAGACCTTCGGTTGAAAACAAGACCTTCAACCTTGCAGGGCCTCAACCTTGCATTCTCCAGACCCTCACTCTCAGGCGCCTGCCTAGCAGACGGGCTGCGTGTTGTCCCGTGTCCCCACGTCCCCGCCTCCTGCAATGCCTTACCTCTGTGTGTGACCCAATGTCCCCCTCCCCCCCGTGTCCCTACGAAATCTGGTCTCTGCAACTTTGCTCCTTTGGGGGTCCACGGCTGCCCCAGCGCCGCGTGGTGGCTGGCAGGAAGGGAGAGAACAGGTGCACCCAAGGCCACACCGAGGTTAGGATCCTCCCGTGACTTGTACACAAACAGGAACGAAAGTAGAATCCCCACCCCAGCTGGGTGAATGCACCCCTCTTGGCCAAGGGGACCCCAGAAAAGCCTTGATGCTGCCTTGAGGGGGGGAGGTCAGACAGGCCTCGCCACGCCCCTCCCTTTTGGGGTTACTCTTTCCAATAAGATACAGAGTCATCCACAGGCTTGAGGCTGCACAAAGGTTAGGCCACGCCTGCAAGCCACCGAGTTACACCCCAGGTCCTTCAGCCCCGTGCAGTCCCTGGCTTGTCTCTGATCGGCAGATGTCCTATCTCAACTCAGAGCCGTCCCACGCCTTTCAACAAGCTTCATCTCCTCGACCAGCTGCAAACAAAGGACCTTTGAGCCCACCTGGAACTCACGGTGTCTGCTTCCACGTGTCCTGCCGTTTGAAGAGGCAGCTTTTCAATTTAAAAATAAAATTATCGAACATTTTATTTTTCTCAAGGGAACGAAAAAGCTATATTAAGTGGCATCTGGTGGACTCTCTCAGGGTGCCTGCCGCCCCTGCCATGCCCTGGGGTTGGGTTGGTGTCGGGGTTGGGGTGGGGTCTGCAGCCATCGTCCCCGTCCCAGATCTGCAGGGCACAGGGGCCGGGAGGCGGCGTCTGGCCCGAGATGCGCAGCGTGTTGCGAGCTCTCCGTCTCTGGGGACAGCTGGGTGCACCTGGTGGAAGCCACCCAAGTCTCGGAGACGGGCCTGCTTGGCCCCTCAGCTAGGCCGGGACATCCTGGTGAGGACAGGCCACCTCCTCTCCTCTGTTTCTTCAGCCTCTTCCTTACCCTGTAACTCCCGAACGCCAGATTATGGCAACGTCCTGGTATATTCCAGCCACACTTGGCCAGTTTCCCTTACGCATCCTTGGTGGCCCCGGGGATAGCTGATTTTTTGCCTGGCTAATAACAGTTTTGAAACAAATTAGATATCTCAATTTCATTTCCTTTCTCAGACTCTCATAATTCATTTAAACATTCCTTTTAAAAGACGGATTTTCAAATATTCTGATAAGCGGAAGTTCCTCCTGCCAAGGGGTCAGCAGGGCCGTGGGCTCCCAGCGCCTCCCTGGCTCCTTCCGGCTGCCGTGGCTGCCACGTGGCCGTTCCATGGTGGGCGCCCTGCCTCTGCGTGGGCCGATGCTTTGGACTCACTTTCTGCTTAAACGCTCAATTTCCTGTTTGCCTGTGGTAACGAGTCATTATTCACCACCTATGATTTCTAGCCGGTCCAAACGTTTGTGGAGGTAGCCAGAGCGTTCTGGGGGTGTGGCCGGCCGCGGGGCCCAGGGCTGCCTGGGGGGCTGGCTGGGGTCTGCAGATGCCCACTGTCTGGGAAGGTGGGGACATTCCGGGAGCGTCGGGGGGCCTTGCCAGGAGCCCCTTCCCAGTGAGTGGGTCGGACAGGGAAACGCTGGCCCTATGGCTGGAAAGGAATAAAAATGAATCCATCTTCCCCACCATGGGATGGAAAGAGGAAGGTGGCTGAGAAACGCGCAGGAGAAGCCACCAAGCCCCGCCCTCCAGATACTGAGTCACTCTGGGTCCAGCCTGAAGACCCGGGACCTGGTCACTGAGGTGCTGGGTCTCTCGGCCTTTGCACCGAGGGGCCACCTGCCAGCGGGGACCAGGCATGAGGCACAGCGTGAGGGTCCCAGGGACTCACCCTGCGGCTCTGGGGGAGTCGGGGGTGTCTGCCCTGGTTCAGGTGCGATCTTGGGAGAGTGACAGCGACCCCACCCCACGCTCCAGTTCCGCCATCAGGGAGCGGGGGATGGTGACTGAGCCAGTGCACCCGTCTTACTACGAGAAGGTGAGGGTCCCCGCGCACAGTTGAGATGGCAGCTCTCAGGAAATGTCCGCTGTCCTGTGCACGAGACGTGCGCGGTGGCCTGTGGGTCGGTCACTATCTGGTCGTCGCTGTCTCCTGCCCACGCGCCCCGCCTCCCGATGGAGCGTGTCTCCGCCAGCCCCGGTCCGAGCCCAGGCCCGGTGAGCCGGGGTGGAAAACCCAACTGTGAGGGGACTCTCGGGTCTCCGTGGCCCGTCCTGGACTGGAGCCCAGGTCTGTCCTCTCCTGCCCGCCTCCACCCCGTGCTGTCGGCACAGAAGAAACACGCCCCCGGGACCCGCCCTCCGCCCTCTGCCGCCCTCCACTGTCCTGCCCAACTTTCCTGTCACTCGGCGCAGACCTGTCATGATATCGGAGGCAGAGCGTCTCTGTCTGCTGGTGAAACCGCGCGGCGTGAGCACCACAGGGCCCTGGCGACCACCCCTCACCCTGGCACTGCCGCCAGACCCTGAACCACCCCCGGGTGTGGACAGGAAGCAGGTCCACGGTCACCACGAGGGGAGCAGAATGCACTGGGGCGGACTGGACAGCTCGGCTCCAGTTGTCGCGTCCCCTTGCTGCGGCTGTGACTTTGCAGACCACGAGGTTTGGCTCTGGGACTCCGCACCGTGGGGCGCAGAACCTGTGCAGTTTAACCTGTGCGGGCCCGGAGGTTTCCCGCGCACCTGCAGAGCGCGAGCCGAGCAGGCCCGGCCCGGCCCGGAGCAGCCACTCTGGGGACCACGGGCGGTTGTGAGGCAGGAGGGGCCCTGCGGGGGCAGCTCTATTTTAAAGAGCTGCGGGAGAGGAGACCCTGAGAGCGTCGCCACGGCCGACTCCCGCACGGTCGTAGAAACGGGGAGATGGTCGCTGGGACGGTCTTGGGCAGACTGTAACTGCAGAGACTCGCCCAGAGGACACGTGAATCGGGGTCTAAACTGGGTGTCTCAGCACAGCGCTCTGCAGACCACTGGCCACATGTGGCTCAGCTTCCCATGGGTGCCCGGTCAGTGCCCTGCTGTGAGCTGACAGGGGCGGAGCTGGGGCGTCGGAAATGCCCCCCCTGCGGCCGGTGCCTCCCCACCTGCTCCACGTCCTGTCCCCGGAGTGATCCTTCCGCCAGGACAGCGGTTTTTCCAGAAGGGAGTGGACAGAGAAGGCAAGGCCGCCCACGTTGCTTGCGGTGACCCTGCTATCTTCTGCTGGTTCTGAGCGTGTGCTGACTCAGGGCGGGCTGGGGTCACCGACACACAGCTTTAATTTCTACTTCTGGGCCTTGCCGAGGCACCGGGATCACCGCGCGGCGTCACGGCACAGGTGCGCCTTCCACGGCTCCGGCAGATCCGCGCGCCCTCCCCTCCCCGGGTAGCGCACGGGCTCCGCGGAGGCTCAGACCCCAGCACGGAGGTGAGGCCGTGTTTCCTCCACGCGTAGGACCGGCCACGTGCAGGGTGCCCGGGAGGGAGCGACCGAGAGCGGGGCGGGCGCCCGGGTTCCGCACGGGCTGCCGACAGGTCCCGAGGCGCCGCCTCCACCCGCCTCCCTTAGTCCTATCTGGACCCAAATGGAGACGGGTCCCTGTGCAGGTCTGGACACGGACGAGACTTTTTAAAACCAGACTGAGATCCTACGAGCAAAGGGACATCATCAACACTTTTGCTTTTATTTCCTCGCATGATTTTTGTTCTCGGGAGATGGACACTGAGCAGACGAAATGTATTTGCGCGTAGGTTGCCGTCTCATGCTGGCTGCGATGGGTGCGTGTTTTGGAGCGCGCTGCTGCGGGTGGCAGGTCTGGTGGGCGCGTCCTCAGAGGGGCCTTGCGGAGGCGGGCGACCCCCGGGACCGCTACAGGCGCCAGTCGTAGGTCGAGAGCGCAGTGAGGCCCTGCGCACGAGTCGGCCTGTGAACGCCTCCAGCGCGTCCCCGTTGGGGGCTGTTCCGACCCACCCGCCTGGGCTCAGGGCCCAGACATCGGCGGGAAGGACTCAGCCCACAGTGTGCTGACTTTTCAAGTTCTTAAATCTAGGGTGGAAAAACAAAGTGCGAGGAATGCACAGGATTTTTTTTTAAAGAAGACGTTTTATATCTGAAGACGCAAGTAAAGTGTCATGCTCTGACTGTTCAACCACGAATTCCCTTCTAAACCTGGAAATATACAGGGAAATCTGGTTCAGTGCAGACACGATTTATCTTCTGCGAACTCTGGGTACGTCCCCGCTACCAGGAGCGTCACACCGGCCTCTGTCCCTCTCTATGCGGCAAACCACGGATCCCCCAGACTGGGCAGAACCTGCTGGCGGCAGGGGCTTTGGTAGGAAAAGTGAGTCAGAAACGAAGAAAGTGGCATTTAATGCCCCAGGTCTCGGCTCACCGGAACGTGCGGCACCAGGCAAAGCGGGGGACGCCCACAGTCGGGACCTGCACCGGCCCGGCCACCCCGGTGTCCTGGAGAGACAGGGGATGCGCGGGCGGTAGGTGTCAGTGTCGGCTGAGGGGCGGTCGTGGAGTGAGGTGGATGGAGGCTCTTCTGATTCTGAGAGCAGGAAGCAGGGCCCTGCGAGTTAACACGCTTGTGCTGATGGTGTGTGAGGGACTCTTGAAACCACACCTCTGTGTGCACATATCAACAATGAAAAGTAAAAATAATAATAATAATAATTTAGAATGCTTACTTCCAAAACACAAATGTTACTCATTTGTATTGATAGAGGGGCTTCATAAGCAGAAAACCGATTTTGTTATTTTTTAAATAAATTAGAATAATAAATAAGTAATAAATAATATAATAAATAATAAATATAAATAATATAAGTATAATAAATATAAATAATAACTAATAATAAATACATAAATTAGAATTTAAGCTGAGACCCTTCTCGACTTAAGCGCCACGCTGTGCTGAGAAGGCAGACCCCGGTCCTCCTTCCGGGGCAGCTCCTGTGGCCGGGGCTACACGCACGTGGCAGATGTCGGCATCACGGGGAGGTCGAGCGCTTGCTGCAGCAACAGAAGTTCCCGCCAGGCAGGTTCCCAGGAGGAGCAGGTGGCGGGTTCTCTCCCACTTGCTCGTCCGCAGAGAGGCCGCTGTGCCATCGGTTGTCCAGGCCCCAGGCAGGGTGTGTCCTCACTGGTGTAGGGGTCTAAGCCGCTCACCGGCTGCACGTCCAAATTTCAGTCCACGGGAGGCAGGACGGCTGGGGGTCGCCTGCTCTCAGCTCTCTCTACGGCACAAAGCCATCCTGTCTCCCCTCTCCCGCCCTCCCCGGTGCACGGCTGCGGGGCTGGGGAGTGAGACCGGCCTCACGGCTGCCTGGTTCTGCCGGTGAGATCCGACCCTGCCTGTTTCCAAGGAAGGGGGTGGTTACAGGCTGGTCGCAGGCTTTGAGCATGTGTCACATGCCGCGATTTCTCAGCCATCGCTTCGCAGGGTGACCCACTAACACGTGTCCAAGCACACAGCGCATTTCTCACGGGACACTGTTCCTGGTGCGTGGCTCTGACACGTTCTCCCGAGGGACGGTGCTTTGGAAAGTGCTCGGCCCCTGCTGCGAGCTAACAAGTCACCTTGCAAAGAAGAAAGACGCCTTCTTTGCAAGGTGTAGAGGTGGAAAAAAAACGCCAAAGGAAGAGGCAATACTTGTGTCCAGTGCCTCACGCTTTAGTTGTGTCACCACCGAGGAGCTTTCGTGGATGTCTGTAAAACCACTCAGCGTTGCTGGAATTACTCTTTGTGAAAATAATTACGGTTAATTTCTAAACAACTCCCGAACTTCAGCAGCGTGGTTCAGCTCTCGTTTCCAAGAGCGCTGGTAGAACATGGTTGGCTCCTCCCCCTGAAGCCCAGGGGGGCCTATCTCACCTACGGCAGGTGGGAGGCCCGTTCCTGGGGGAGGAAGCTCCCATCCTGCAGCTCTCGGACTTGACCGACCCCTGGGGGGAGGCTCTGACACTGTTAACGGTTCCAAGGACTTGGAGGTGCAGTGGCTCCGTGTCCCCTCCGGGTGCAGGGCAAGCTCTGCTGAGCCCACCGGAGTGAAGGATTCCCACCCGCATCTGTGGCTGACAGCTAAAATCCCTAAACACGTCCCTGAAATGATGACCTTGCTGAGTCATCGTCACCCTCAGGAGCTGCCACGAAGAAAACCCCCAGCAGAAGACCAGCAGAAGGCAACAGGAGAGTTGCTGAGTTGACACAGGGCTGAGGACACTGCAGACAACCATGTGTCCTGCAGGTTGTGGTGGAGCCCCTCCCCCCTCCGCTCCCCTGCCCTGCTGCTGCGCGGTGGGGGGGGGGGGGCGGGACGTGACCCGCATCGCGCCCTCCCAGGCGCCTCTCTCTGCGCGGCTCGGCCCACGGCTGCCACGTCCTCGGCCGTCCTGGCAGGAGGCGGCTGAACCCTGTCTGCTGGAGACGCTCCCGGAGCGGCAGGAAATCGCCGCTTTTTTTTTCTTCTTAAAAAACAGACAGAAGTATTTGACTCGGAGTGATTTCCAGGAATTACAGTATGAGAACTTGGTGCGTGAGATTTTGATTTTCTTCTTAAAATAACAAAAATGAAATCAAAGGAGACGCTGGACGGAATTCGCCGCACGCTGGCACGTTCCGCGGGCATCAAAAGGCCTCCCTTCCCCTGGCCCCTCAGACAGGGATGAGCCGTCCAGCCTCTCCCGGGAAGGAGCTCGAGGGGCGCTGGGGTGCTGGGGTGAGGCTGAGGGGTGCCAGGGCAGGGCTGAGGGGTGCTGGGTGCTGGGTAGTGGGTGCCGAGGCGAGGGGTGCTGGGGGCTGGGGCGCTGGGGTGCTGGGGCAGGGCTGAGGGGTGCTGGGTGCTGGGGCGTGGGGTATGGTGGTGCAGGGGGGAGGGGTGCTTGGTGCCAGGGTGAGGCCCCTGGATCTGGGACACCGTCCTGCCCCTTCCTCTTTGCCTGGCTCAGGACTCCTCTGCCCTCGACCTTCTCTGTCCCGGGCTCGGCCTCCTCTGTGCGGCAAGTGCCGAGGAGGCTCCGACGCTGGCCGGGCTCACGCAGGCGCTGGGTCAGCGAGCAGGAGCAGGGAGAGGCCGTCGGGGCAGAGAGGCGCCCAAGGGAAAGCTCAGGGACAGGCAGCCCCTTGCCTGCCCGCCTCTCCCGTGCCCAGCATGTGGCTGGCTTGTCCACTGTGTCCAGGCCGCTGTCGGCAGTTGCCCAGTCTCTGCTGCTGACTGCGGATGGCCGGGTGCCCCCCGAGGCTGCCACGTCCTCGCCGGCCCGTGGGCTTGACCGGCGGCCTCGCTGTCTTGGTGCGAACACCAAACCGGATCCACGGGGAGGCAGCGTACCCAGGTGGGACAGGCTCCCCGGGTGCCGGCTGCTGACATCACCTTCTTTTAATCACCTGTGCACCATCGGTGAGGACACGAGATGCTTGTGCCCTGGTGACCATGGAAACCTTTGCCGTAGGGACTGGACCTGCCCACCTCGTTCCTGGTGGTGAGAACACGACAGGTCCCAGCAGACGCCGCGGGGACAGCGGCTTTAGAGCCTGGACCGGGTGGTGGACGAGCTCCTTGTGCTCACAGGACACGGAGACGTTCGCCCACATGCCAGATTTCCTAGAACAGAGAAAGAAATTATACCAAAAAGCCAACTCTGAGTGTTGCAGACTCCTTTGTCTCTTTCTTTCCTTGTTGGAACGAAGCCTCCCGAGATAACACTCGCGTCCGGCTGGCGAGATCTCCACGCTGCTGCGCCGTCCACACCCTGGGCTAGTTTCCATCACTGCCCGACCACGCCGCAAGCCCTGACCTCCCTGGATCCCTCCAACACACTCACAGTGCTCTGTTCCCTTCTTCCTGCAGCCCCTCCTCTTCCTCACTCCCCCGAGGGCTGCGTGCGAGTCCTGACCAGCAGCCCAGCTCTTCCTAGCGGCCACCGGCCCTGCTCCACCCGGCTCCTTAGCCTCGCTTGGTGTCTTCTTTATTGATGTAGCCCTTTCCTTTGACTGACACACGATCTTGTTTTAGCTCATCACACCTGTTCTTGTCGTCGCTCCCGTCTTCCCCATTAAAAGGCGTTGGGGGTACGGCGGTTACACGGCTGCTTTCTAAACCAGCAGGAACAGCAGAGAGAAAAATCGCACTAAAGTTATCTAAGGTGCTACATGATCTGACAGTGGTAAAAGAAATAATTTGTGATAGCCAGAAATAAATGGAGAATGCATGTATTAACCTTTCAAGTGTTCACTAAGAATAAAAGAATAATAATAATTAAAATTAAAGCACTTGATGCAAGCAAAGATAATTAAAGGAATAAGAAAAATTAGTTGAGAACAGATGGGGCACATTAGAAATGAAATGAAAAATAGCAAATGCCTAAGCAAACATACTGTCATGATATTAATATATGGATAAACTTAATGTGCCAAGGAAGCAAAGATATTGTTGGATTAGATTAAAAATAACAGCATTTAACTATATGCTCCTTTACAGAAGGTCAAAGTGAGGAATTGTCTCACCAGAGACAGGAAATTTCTAGCATCATTAGATAAGGAAGCGGTTTTCATAATGAAAATGAAAGCCATCCATGGAAGATATACTAATTCTTAATCTAAGTAAAATTTAGATTTTAATCTAATAAAAAATTACTGTACCTAAAAATATAGCTTCAGAATATATAAATCAAAAATGGACAAAATCGAAGGAAAACAGACAATTCCACAGCTGTATCGGAATAACCCAGCGTACCTGTTTATGCAGCCGGCGAGACAGGCACATAGAGTCGGTGGCAATTTGTGCAGAGAAGAGGAAGAGCTTGACTGTCAAACTGACCTCACGGCCATGCCCAGTGTCGGTCCCTCCGGGCAGTTAATCCGCAGCAGGCTTGGCTGCCTGCGAACCCCAGTCATTCATTCTGCAGTCTGGGGACTGACGCCCCACGTCTGAGCGCCGCACAGTGGAAGCCCAGTGGAGGCTCCTCTGGACGGCAGACAGCCACTGTTCCCCCTCCTCCCTCAGTGGCGGGAAAGGGGCCGGGCGCTCTCCAGGTCTCTGTGATAGGGGCACCGAACCCCCAGGCAAGGGCTCCACCCCATGACCTAATCACTCCCACAGGCCACCTCCCCATATCGTCACCTGCGGGGGGTGAGGATTTCAGCATATGAATTTGGGGGACCCGTTTCCTGACACCTTGCACATCCTTCTCGAGAGCACGTGGGGGTCCCCAAAACCCCCTGCGCTGGCTGAGCTGCTGTGAGGTGCTCGGAACACGAGGATAAGCACACGCTCGCACACGGCACCTTCCCGGAGATGTCGGTGGCCCCTGGATAGACAATCTCCCTTCCTTGTTGTGCACCCAGCCCCAGCCCCTTTCCCCTGGCTTTTGCCTTGTCAGTACCCCGGATCTCCTGAAGCCACCAATGATGTCCACAAAGCCACCTCCCCTAGTGGGTCCCAGAGCTGCGGAGCCTGAGGCCTCGGCACCCTCCCTCACGACACCGTCTTCCCTCAGCTTTCGCGAGACTCTCCTGGTTTCCTCTTCTGCTGTCTCGCAAACAACGCTGCCCAAACTACAGACGCCGGACTTGGAAACTCTGTCACCCACCGTACTCACCTGACCTCGCGCCAACTGACTACCTCTTCTTCCAGGCTTTGGATGACTTCTTGCCAGGAAAAATATTCAGCTCTCAACAAGCCGTGGAAAACGCCTTTTATGATTTTATCGCCACTCGCTCTTCGGTGTCTTTGCTGCTGGCACGAACGAGCGACCGATTAGATGGCAACGCTGTATCGATAGTTTCCAGGGGTCCTCAAACTGTTTAAACAGCGGCCAGTTCACTGTCCCTCAGCCCGTTGGAGGCCGTTGGAGAGTTCG
>VBSM01000361.1:107479231-107496070 GCA_008086735.1 Cheirogaleus medius | reverse complement strand
AGGAGGAGGGGAGGGGGAGGGGGAGGAGGAGGAGGAGGAGAGCTGACGGAGGGTCCCACCTGGGCTGCCTGGGCTCTGGACAGGTCAGGTGCCTCCCGGGAGGGCAAAGTGACAGCTCACGTGGCTCGATTTGCATTTCCCTGACGGCTGATGACGTCGAGCCCTTTCCACTTGTGTGTTGCCCAGGTGCGTAGCTTTTCCGGTCCATACGGGTGATTTGCCTATTTTTACTATTATTTGTACTATTTATTGTTGAGCTTAAGGGTTCTTTACATATTCTAGACATGTATATATATATATGTATATACACGCACACGCACGCGCACACACACAAACACACACCACATTTACCAGGCAGATGATTTGAAAATATTTTCTCCCATTGCCCGGGCTCACTGATCCCTTGAATCTGTAAATTTCAGTTCTTTGGCAAATTTGAAAGTTTTCAGCCATTATTTCTTCAAACACATTTTATGCGCCAATTTTTTTTTTCTTTCTTCTTTCCTTCTAAGACGTTGGTAACAGGAATATTATCCTTAGACTTCAGCGATGTGAACATTACACTTTTGGATGTTGTTCCACAGATCTCTGAGACTGTTCATACAATTCTTTTTATCCCCTATGTATTGGGAAATGCACATGAATTTCACATAGGTGACTTGAAAATAATATAATTGTATATAATCAAATTATATTGCTATTCGATTAGTGTATAACTTATATAATTGTTTCTGTTTGCTGTTCAAACTTAATATTCTGTTGACTTATTTTTACTTTCATTGACTATTTTCTTCTATTCTGCTAAAGAGAGCCCATTCAATAAATTATTTAGTTTATTGTATTTTTCATTCCAAATTTTATATTTGGTTATTTTTTATAATTTCTACTTCTAGTAAGAATTTTCATCTTTCATTTGGTTTCCATAGTGTTCACCGCTATTTAATGAAACATGGTTATAACAGATCCTTTGAAAGTCTTTGTCATATAATTTTAACATCTGGGTTGACATCCATTGACTGTTTTGTTGGGTTGTTGTTGAGATCCTCTTCATTCTTTGTACGGTAAGGAAGTCTGATTACAGCTTGGCAAGAAACTCTGAGGGCTGTTAAAATTCTCTGGAGAATGTTAGATATTTTATTTACACTTTTTAAAATTTTATTTATTTATTTTAATTTCAGCATTTTGCGGGGATACAAATGTTTAAGTTACATATATTGCCTTTGCCCCACCCGAGTCAGAGCTTCAAGTGTGCCCGTCCCCCAGACGGTGCGCAGGGCACCCATTATGTGTGAATATACCCATCCCCTCCTCCCCTCCCATCTGCCCGGCGCCCAACAAATGTTACTACTGTATGTGCATGTAAGTGCTGATCAGTTAATACCAATTTGATGGCGAGTACATGTGGTGTTTGTTTTTCCATTCTTGTGATACTTCACTTAGTAGAATGGGCTCCAGCTCCATCCAGGATAATGCAAGAGGTGCTAGATCACTATTGTTTTTTGTGACTGAGCAGAACACCATGGTATACATATACCACATTTTATTTTATTTTATTTTTTTTAATTTTTTTTCCTTTTATTTCATCATATAATGGGGGTACAAATATTGTTAGGGTTACATACATTGCCCCTACCACCCCTTCCCTCCCACATGCCAGAGCTTCAGGTGAGTCCAGTCCCCAGGAGGCGCGCACGGCACACATTATGTAACTCTACACTTCCTCCCCACTCCTGCCTGCCCTCCATCCGACAAAAGATTTTTTTTTTTACATTTTGTATAAATTGTATAACTTTGCCTATCCCTAAGCATATACCACATTTTATTAATCCACTCATGTATTGATGGGCACCTGGGTTGTTTCCACATCTTTGCAATTGTGAATTGTGCTGCTATAAACATTCAAGTGCAGATGTCTTTTTTATAGAATGTCTTTTTTTCCCTTTGGGTAGATGCCCAGTAATGGGATTGCTGGATCAAATGGCAGTTCTACTTATAGCTCTTTGAGGTATCACCATATTACTTTCCACAGAGGTTGTACTAGTTGGCAGTCTCAAACACTTTTTAAAAATTTAGAACAATTGTACAGTGGTTGCTTATTTTGCAGGCCATCCACTGATTAGATTCCAATTGTAAATCCCAGCCCAGCTTCTGTTGGTTGTTTCCAAAGCCGGTCTAACTTTCCAAAGCCGGTCTAACTTTCACGGTCTTTCCTGTGGAGGTCAGGTCCCTCCCGTGCGCACGGCTCTGTAGGAGCCGGGCACTGTGCACATAGATCTAGGGGGCCCTTTCGCAGACCCCTCCTCTCCAGGGTTTCCCCACTGCCTGGCCACTTGAGCATTGTTGTCTTGTCCTCTGGCTGACGTCTGGGATGTTTTTCTTTGTGCACCATGCACAGGTCAGTTTGGGGACAGGTGTCTCTGCATTTCACCAAGGCCATTTGCTCAGCTCCCAAGTTTATTTCGGCGAGAGGAACTTCTAAGGAACTTATAAATCATCTTTCCTGGCTCCTCAAAATCTTATTCTGCCAGCCCAGGTAACAGAAGGGCCGGGAACGTCTCTTGGAGTTGCCCAGCCCAGGGCCCTCCCCGTCCCAACTGACCAGGCTGGCCACTCGGTGTCCTGGAAGCAGCTCCAGACTTCTAGGTGACACACAAACATGCCTGTGTCTATACTCACATGTGTATGATGAGAAATACAGACTTTCGCTTTGTCCTTCCGAATAAAAATATGTTTCTCTATTTTCGGTATTATAAAGACATACACAAAAATGCTGTATACAAATAAATGGCTAATCATAGCTAGTATTTCTTAAGTTTATGTCAGCTAAAGAAAGGAACGGTGTGGATACATTTTATCCTATTTTTTGCACTTAATGTGAGCTTTAATTATGTATCAGTTTTCTCTTTATATGTTACTATTGCTTTACACTGTGTAAGATCTTGCTGGAGAAAATCAGATTAATTATTTAACACCAAACTATTAAAAATGAATAAAAGATGTTCGAAGTCCATAAAATTCCTTAAAACTTAGAACATATGCAGGAAAGATCACTGAAGAACATGCTGTTGATTTATAGAGACCTTTTGGGAATGTTGACAACTTTTTGAATGTTTTTTCTGGGCAGCTCCAGCCGCATTTCTGAACTGTATATTCAAACAGCTCAGCTCAGTTTTAAATATCACTGGTGACTGACGTTCCACTGTGCGAGTCCAACTCAGTTTTCCATAAAATCCTTCCAGCTATTTCCCTGTGTGGGTTTTTAGTCTTCCCCCATCGCTGCTTTGGAGAATACCTCTCCATGGGTGGGGGGCACGGTCCTCTCTCGGGAATTCTCTCCTTTGGAAATGAGCAGCTTCCGGAAGGACGGCCATGGAAGGGCCAGGGTGCGGTGGTGCCACCCGTGTGCTGAAACAGGTGAGGAGCCCAGGGGTTGGGGGAGTGTGTCCCAGAAAGAGCCCCTCCCTACGCAGCCCCCCTTGCCTCAGTGCTGGCGCCCCCCTGTGAGGGGCGGGACTTGCGCTAACAGGACAGATCTCAGCCTCTCCGTCACCGCGAGCACGTGCCGCCCTTAGTCACTCCTCACGTGTCCCTCTTTCCCACGGCACTTCCATCTCTTTATACTCTCGGTGAGTCAATCAATCCAGGTTGAATCTCGCTGCTGCGGGTGCTGAACGCAGCCCTGGAGGTGACGTCTGGGAAGCTGAGTTGTCACCTAAAGCCAGTCGCGTGGACACTCTCTGCCTGGAGTTGACCCCTGAGCAGGAAGACCCCAGGGCAGAGAAGTGCTTCAGATTCCTCCCTCCTCATCTCAGTGCTCCAAGCGGACTGTCTCGCTGTGGTTTTCCCTGGGGTTCCAGCGCGCGGAGGTCACACGCTTTCTCGGTTCTTGGGCCATCAGCTCTGCGGGCTGCTGACAGCGAACAGTGGAACGTGTGAGCCACGTTCACATCAATTGGACGTGATCCTGGGTCATTAGTGGTCATGTTTCCCACACTTCCCATGTGGGGAGCACAGAAGATGACCACGTCCTAACGATGTCACTCGGGTTCATAGATGGGGCTGCGGGTGGTCTGGGGCCCCCCGCAGGGAGAGGACGAAAGGATGAGGGACCCGGCACATCCACAGACTGTCTTCACCACGCTTCGCACGCAGTTCAGAATCTCTGATTTACGACAAAGCTGCCTGGTGTTCCGTTCAAACGTGATTTGTCTACAGAGAAACATTATGCTCTTCAAAAATGAAGACTGTAGTTGCCCCAAATGTGAATTGGTCATTACTCCAGATAAAGTACTTGTTGAAATGAAGAAATATCTTCAAACTACATAAGGCTGTATAGTCACTTAATGAGTGAATTAAGAAGTATAATTTTTTTTTCATTATTAGAGTTTCTAAGTTAAATTTAAAAATCACTAAATTGAATTTGACTCCCTAGAAACATAGCATTTATGAATTCACGTATTCAGCAAACATTTATTGAGCAGCTACCATCCTGCAGATACTGTTTTAGTGTGAAAGATGCAAAGAAGATCTGCAGCCGCAGCTCACACCTGTTGAGTGGCTGATAAAAACACACGGCAAGGACACAGTGCCCTCGCGCATGCTGGTGGCCACGTAGGTGGCGTCGCCGTGGGAAGCAGTCTGGCAGCTTCTCGGCACCCGGAGCCCCCCGTGCGCCATGTCCTGCCTTCCGTCCGCTCCTCAGCCAGGAGGAGGAAGGCGCATGTCTGCACGGAGACTCGCACACACAGCACCGGTAGCAGCCAAATCCCGGGGAGCTGCGCGAGTGAACCTCCCGCGGCCGTGGCGCGGAGCGCTGATGAGCAGCACAGAGGAACACGCTCTTGGTTCCACGACTTGGACGCATCTCACAGTGATGGCGGGAATGAAAGAAGCCGGACTGGAGAGCGTCCACCCTATGCAGTTCCACCTACGTAAGCGCAGACTGTTCCACGGGGTTACCTGGGGTCGGGTGGAGCGGGGGTGGGGACCACACGGCCACGGAGAAGGGGCTGCAGGGACGTGATGAGCTCGCGACGTGGCGGTGATTGTCCGAGGGTGCATGCCTGCGTTCACGCCAAGCTGCGCACTTCAGTTACATGAAACTCACTGTACGTCAGTTTACCCCGATACACCTGCTGGACACGGGATAGGATGATGTGCTAGGATGCGCTTTTACCGAGCCGATAGCCGCATCTGTGGAACGGATGGGAATGTCCCTTTCCTGCCCTTTCCACAGGAAGGCAGAGTCACCGCTGAGTGTCGTTTTCTTCCTCTGCTCTGGACGCCCTTCCTCGTCCCCAAGACCGGGGTACACGCGTAGAGGTGCTTCCTGTCCTGCGCGGTTGTCTCCACTGCAGGAAGCAATGACGCCGTTTACCTTGTCCACTACTGTGCTCCAAACGCCTGCGACATGGTGAGCATTTGGTAAATAAAGACTCGTCAACGAACACGAGTGGCCGCGGCCGGGTGCCGTCCACAGCAGAGGCACGCATTTGGGGCACCGCGTGTATGTAGCGTGTGTCTATGGCGGAGGAAGGTCGAGAGTGAGTGGTGGGAAGGGATTTCTGGAGAAACCCGGGTCTGGTGGAATCGACAACCACAGTCTGCAACCGACCGAACCTGCAGCCGCGGGGGACAAGCAGCACCGGGAGTGAGGGGCTGAGGCCAGGTGAAAGGGAAACGGTGGAGGTGTCCCATCCGCACGTCACACCGGACACTCCTGCGGTCCACATACAGGGAGGTGCCCTGGTGCAGCCGCACACGGACGGACGCCCGGAGCTTCGCGGACCTTCACGTCGGCTTCCGGATCCCCCGCGTGGTCTGGGTGCCACGGTCTCACCTGCCGGCTTGTAAACTGCCGCGGGAACACTGAGGTTCACAGTCCGCAGAGGCGCAGTAATAGTTATCATCTGCGACTTCAAATTATTTTTATCTTGGGAAAGGAAAACTTTGACCAAGAAATCATTGCATATTTATTTTAACATTTCTTGAACAGAAACACATTTTCTTTGTTTTATTTTTTGCCCTTCAGCTAGCATTTTGGAAGAGTTGAGACGAAAAGCGTTTGGAAAATATAAAAGGGATCAGGATTTCTTTTTTTTTTTTGAGTTTTTAATATGTTGGAAATATTTAAACTTTCAATCCTTCTGGACTTTTATCAGAAATATCATCCCGAGGCTGCGAATCTATTGTTAATGTTATGTAGACGGATCCAAGCTTTTCCTGTGATGAATCACACTCATATTCTCTAGGAATTTCTGCCCGTGCGCCCACAAATTGCCGCGGCAAACTTGGGGAGCAGCGTGGAGGGGAAGGGCCACGGAGCTAGCACCATGCTCTCCCGAAAAGGCATGTTTTCTGACCTGCCGTTCTGTTTACTCCCTGTCTCGGGCTGTGTAGCCGTGATCGTGATCTTTACCTAAGAAGGGACACTGAGGCTTAGGAACATTAACTATTAACTTCACAGCACACCAGGGCCTGATGCTCGCTATCTGCAGGCCTCTCTGTGCAGGAGGGACGGTGGGCTCAGGAGCCAGGTTAGTCTAGCAGCTCTGACTCAGCCTGAGGCCACAGTGGCCTCAGCGGAGAGGAAAGTGGCCGAGTCTCCACAACCCGTCAACAGTGGCTTGCAGGGCGGGACGGAGCCAGGTGGGGCGCACAGTCTGAGGCTCCCAGATTCTGCACTGGAGCAAACCAGTTGTCGACCACGGCGGCTTAGCCAGAAGCTCTTGTTAAAACAAACCCCATCGCATCGGGGGGTCAGACGACCCACCTCCCCAGTCCTGCCGGAGACGTCTGTCTGCAGCACACGCCCGAGCTGGGCCTCTCCTTCAAAGCTTCCAGTGCGTCTCTGCTTCTCGCGAAACGAGGTGAGAAACGCCCAACACGCAAAGGCCGTCCCCACCGGCCCCTTCTCCCCCCAGCTTGGCCTGCTGCTGAACCTTCCCCTTGCCTTTGCCGCAGCCTCTCCGAGTTCCTGATCTATCTGAAACCCGCGTCCATCTCATGGCGTGTAAACGTGTCTCCTGCATGCCGTGACAGCAGCCTGGCGACTTGTTTGCCGTCCGTTTGCTTCTGTTCCACTGAGCTGGACAGGAGGTTCCGCCAGCTTAGCATCCCGCCGGGATTTCCACCTCTCCAGCCCAGGAAGGCTGGTTGGGGGCGGGAGAGAGAATAAGTGTGTGCTAACCTCTTGTGCTGATGGTGACCGAAATATATTGTCTAGCATGTACATGCAACTTTGTTATCAATATCTTAAATGATTATTGTAAAAAATGTGGAGGTCTATAACAATAACTGAAAATAACTGCAATTCTACTGTGCAAAGCAGATGCACATGGCGTGAAGGAGAGATTTCCCTGTAGAAGGAAACGTGAGGGAGGCTCACGCCTTTCCTGTTTGCAAGCTCGGGATAGTTCAGAGGGGTGATGTGGCCACTCCTGAATTAAACGGTCCTCTAAGGAGACAACGTGGCTTTATTCCTTCTCTGACCCTTCTGTGAGCTGAGCACTGAGTCAGGCCCCAGGCAGCTAAGAGGAGAGGAAGGCTCTGCTCTCCCCCATTTCACGTCTTGATGGTTGAGCAGAGTGTTCAGCAACGTCAACAGTCTATGGACAAACTGAAGCACGTTTCAGGAAGACCCACCAATCCGCTGATGCCAGAGCTCGAGCGGGTCTCAGAAGCAGAGGTGACGGAGACAGAGAGCTTGCGCTGGGAGGAGGAAGGACTGAGGAAATGACAGCTGTGCAAATGCCCGGGGGTCTGGCGAGAGGCGCCTTTGTCCGGGGCTATTTCACGGGGACAACTTGTCCCGTGTTTGAAAGTTTAAGAGAAACAACTTTTACTCAACGAAGCCACCTTATAGACCATCATCCCAGTAGGTCGCACGTGAGGTCGCGGGTCCTCACCCGCCACATCTGCCCGCAAACCCCGGATCACGACCTGCAGAAAGGATGAAACACACGCTTGGGCAACCGGCCGAGGTCGTTTTTCTAAGAATCATTGAGGGGTCTGATTCCTGCTCACGTCGATATCTTTGCAATTGATTGCGGATCATTTGGAAAAGAGTGTAGTAGTCTAAATAGTCTTAAAGCCATTGCAGATTGTTCTTGAATATCCACCTTTGCCTAGCACTGTACCGAGTTCTCACTGCTTGCTCATCATATGGTGTGACTAAAAGCTATTCTACCCAGTGACCTTTCTGCGTGTTTGTGTCTTGACACAGCATGGTCTACACGGCATCATCTGGATCTGGGAAAAAGAGAGATGTTTGTGCCCTGGCCATGACTGACTCTGAGCATATGCCTAGTATCCCACCGTTCATTAACCCCCAATTCCATTGTTTTATTTAAATGACAATCGCGCTTATGACAGACCACATGTCTGTGCAGAGTTACGATTCCTGACAGCCCCACTTCCCAGAGGAGCAGCTGCCAGCATTTAATTTTGACACAGGGCTTATATTTTAGCCTGGGAAATGCTTTCAGTGTTGAGAGCACATTCATTTCTTCTCTTATTTGCTATATAAAAATTTCAGAAGGCTGCAGTTCTGGGAAAATCAAATGTCAAAAAACAGCTACTCCTGAAAAAAAAATCCTCATTTATTTTTGATGATTCATTAAAAACAAAACAAAAACATTCCTCATAATAATTTCAGGGGAAAAAAAAATTAACATTCGTCTTTTGAAATGGATTTTTAATGAATTCTCCAGCGTCCTGGGTCAGACAAATGCCCTCCCTCTGTCATTCTTTCACACGGAAGCCGGGGAGGTGGCACCTGGGTGTGTTGACACTGGGTCTGGGGACATCAGGATGTTCCCCTGGAAACTCTTCATACCACCTTCATCCTGGACGGCCAGGGCGGGGGTGGGGAGAGAGAGCTCCCATGAGCATTTAGATTCTGTGTGTCTCCCCATTTCCCAGAAAGTTTCTTTCCTTTGCTCCACACTCAGTGGAATGTTACTTTTCCAAGGAATTGTCGGGCAAGGGGAAGGTGGCAGATGGTAAGGAGAGCTTGGGAGTGATTTGAAAACTCAGGAAGAAACACTGATTTTGCAGTTGGTCTTTGTCTTTTCTTCCCCTCAGGAATTCCAGGCGTTATTCCTCTCCCTTCTCCCTGCCCAGTGGGCTCCCCATCCTTTCCCTTTTCTATGACACCTGCTGTTCACATGCTAATGTGGAAAGCATCTTATTAATCACAGAAGGCACTTAACAGAAACTGTGTTTGCTCTTTGCAATTTCTTTGAGCTGCACACCTTTTCCAGTATGTTTAAATGTAACTTACATATTTTTAACACATAAGCTTAATTGACTCTATCTAAAAATAAATGCTCTGTTTCCAATCATTTGTACTTTAAGATATGAACTAATTAAAGACGCTATTTCACTGAGGTAAACACAGTTAAGTCGTGTACCCTGTGAACTGCTAGGGAGACTGAAATTATGCTGACAATACCTTCTAATAAAATAATCGTCTTCATACATACCATGATTTAAGCATAATTTGCGTAAACACAGTTTTAAGTTCTCAGATATGGTTATCTTCATAGAATTTATATTTTCAGTTATTATAGAACTGAAAACTATGAGCAAACAGTGATTGCATACACAGGGCTGTGGGTTTGCAGATGCTAACAGTGTTTAATCGCGACCGGGGACATGAGTCACATAGAGATGTTCAGAGACATCTTTGACGATGGCAGGAAACATGCCTAGGAGCAAGCGTGGTCTGACTCCAGTACGGCCCCCAGACCCCTGGCGCGGCTTGGAGAGGACGCGGCCATGTGAGCGCAGAGCGCTTGGGGCAGACAGACGTGCGTGTCACACGCTCTGCTCACAGCTGTGAACCACATTTGCAGGAAGACGGTTACGTAGACTACTCGCACCAGAGGACCCGGGGATTTGGGGAAACACGCTGGCAGGTGGAGTCCAGGATTCAGGAGCTAGAATATCTGTGTTTATTTCTTGCTTGCTACGTCTTAATATATTTGCAGAATCGTGTCGGAGCACGGTATCGACTGTTACTGGAAAAAATTCAATAAATCATGGAACCAACTCTGTAACAAGTCAAGAACAAGCACGGTGACTATTCGATAAATTGCTGAGAGTAAAGTACTTTTGTTCTTTCTGTTTCCTGGAAATTCAAGTCATTTTTTTCCCCGTAACTGGTTCTATGGGTTGTGAAAGCCATCGTTTGAGAAACCCATTCCCGTCCTTTTTAAGATGAATCTGTGACCCAATGGGCTCACCGCCGGGCGGCACGCAGAGAAGCCGGTATCACGGCCTCCGCGTTGGAGAAAAGAAAGGCATTATTTTGAGACCAGCTGGCCGGGAGACAGGAGGAACAACTCAAGTCTGTTTCCCTGATTTTGGTGAGGGGCATGTTGTCAGAGGCTGGAGGTCAAGGACAGGACTAGGAATGTCGGCTTGGCAGGGTCTGATTGGTAAGTCATTCCGGACGACTCCAGTCCTGGGCTTTCTGGGCCAATGGACCCCTCGCTCTAAAGGGTTCAGGTGTTCGGACTCTGGTCCTGTCCTGGACTTCCTGGCTCTGTGGGGGGGATTGTTGGTTGTGGAGTTTGTGAGAGGTCAAAGCCTTTCCTGTGGCACATGCCCAGAACGCGTGACTTGCGGTTTTGGCCGCTCTGTGCCACAAGGCAACTCGACGTCCTGTTATCAGCAGAGCCGCTGTCAACATCAGCCGGGTCTCCACGCTGAACAGGGGGCTTGGAAGGGGACCAAGGGATGATCCCCCATAAGAGCGGATGCTCTGTACAGAGAAAGGAGCGCTGGAGAGAGAACAGGCAGATATATACTAAATCCAGTTTGTCTAGGAATCAGAAATATGCCCCGTCTAGAAGTTTGCCTCACTGAAGACCAAGGACACGGTTGTCGGCACAGGGATCTGTCTGGAATCAGACAAATGGGAAATCTACTAAGTTTTTTAGAGTGTTACACTATCAAAGCCAAAGCAGCAACAAAATGAAAATATGTGCCTGGATTTAAATATCTGTGACTTGTTGATACTGGATAATGTCCTTGTGGTCGCCATTCTTTCCAGGGAAGAAGGGGGCTCAGAGAGCCGCCCAGTCCCCGGGGTAGGAGCATCCCTGACACTTACTTCAGAAATGACATGAAGGATGAAGAGAGAGGCCCGGCCAGCGCGTTGATGGGCCGGTGGAAGCCCATCGCCGGGCAGGTGCCTCCCGTGGAGAAGCGCCGAGGCCTCGGCAGGAAACGTGCACGCACAGGCGTGTTGTTGGGTTCCGCAGAGGGGCGCCCGCTACACTCCTCCCAGAGTCCCCACTTCTGTGTCCGCCCCCCACCACCGTGTGAGGGTTTGGTTTGCAGATATGGTTTGGATCAGATTTAGAGACCTGCGCACCTTGTCCTGGACTCAGAAAATAAATCTGAAAATAAAATCTGGTTTCAGAGTTTCTTCTGTTTCAGTTTTGGTTGGTTGGCTGGGAGGGTGGAGTCTTCACTAGGCCAGGACTTTCAATACATGTAGGGTCTATGCCAAAGTAAACCACCTTCCCAATAGAATTTAAGCCAAACTGGATTTTTCCTTAAGTATATGAGGAATTCATGGGCCTGCATTTCCCACATTACCCAGATCAAAGCTTTAGTTCTTACATTAACCTTAAAAGGCATTAACCTCATTAGTAAAATACAGATATTCGATAAACTTCCTCTTGATTTTACTCATTATTATAAGGTAAGCATTTTACGATAGCATTAGATATTCTTCACATTAGTCATCTTTAAGTGGAGCAAGATACTGTGTGTCTGTGCTTATGTTTGAATTTAAGTCACTCGTTCTTCCTTTAATAATTGTGTGCTGTGGTTTTGCTAGGGGTTACCGTAGCAGCACGCTGCAACTCTGTAGCTCGAAAGCAGACATTCGGTGTCTTGCAGCTGTGGGGGCTGGGCGTCCCAGATCCAGGTCCCTCCTGGTGGCCGTGAAAGGGTCTGTCCTAGGCCCCTCCCCAGCTTTGGGCGGTCACACGATGTCCGGCGCCTTTGGCTTGTAGCACCGGCGCCTGCCCTCTGCCCTCTTCTCCACGTGAGTCTTCCCTGCTGTCTGTGTCCAAATTTCCCCTTTTCCCAGGGACGGCAGTCGGACTGGCTGAGCCCACCAGATGACCTCACTGTGACTCGATTTCCTCTCTGAAGACGCTGGTTCTAAAGGAGTCTCAGTCTAAGGCACAGGGTGGAGATAAAGACCATCCCATGTGGACTTGGGGGACACGGTTCAGCCTCGCCCAGGGCAGTTACAGTGTCTTCAGTGCTATGTAGCACTGCAAGAAACATCACTCTGCATACACTCTGCATCACTCTGCATATTTTTAACTAAGTCTTACATTGTTTCCTTATTATAGATTCTTAAAAGTAGGAATACTAGGTCAACTGCTGTGACTATCTGAGAGATCCTTGGCACGTGTATGCCAATAGCCTCCAGAAAAGGCCTGTTAATTTTGACCTCTCGCACCATTTAGACTTATCAATTTAAATCTCTGATGATTTAGTATGTGTCACCTAACTGTGCTCTATGGCGTCTCGGTACTATTTTGATTTCTAAGTGTCTGTGGTCCATCCCATGGTGGTCGAGGGTAGGGGATTTATATTTATTCTGATGTCACATAAGGTGGGATGCCTGAGTTACCCCCTAGTTGAATCCACAGGTAGAAAGAAAATCTTCTTAATGAAACAGGACACACCATGGTAACCTCGGGATGCCACGAAGCACCGCAAAGAAGGGGCGACCCCCGCTCCCACGGCAAACTACGAATCCCCTTCACGTGGCGGGGCCGTTCCTTCCCTAAACGCTCCGTGACTTAGGAGGAGTCACTGACATGCCGTGTTTTTCTTCAAGTCAGACGTTAATGTCCCAGTATCAGTGTGTATGACACATGTATGACATACAGCATGTAGGACACCAGACCCCCGAGTGTGCATGGCTCTCGCACACGGACCGGCGTCCTCCCGCGTCTGCGTGGTACCCGAGACCATGCAAACGAGCTGCACTTGGACCTGAGCACACGGCAGCGGGTGCAGACACCGTGACAGCGAGCCGCGAGCCAGACCTGGTCCTGGACTTAGCGTGGACGGCTACTACTAGCAGCAGTTTCAAGGGGACAGCCGCTTTTCTCTCGCCAAATAAAACCGTTGGAGTGTTTCTGCGTGTTAGACAGGCAAGCGCAGGGCACGCTCGGATGACAGTGACCTAGAGCGACATGCGGGCCTGTGCTTTTCTGTAACTTAGTTGATATCTTAAGACGCTATTCAGAGGTAGTTTCATATTTTGTCAGCATTGATCGTATCGCTGATAAACTGTAGAGTCGTGACCTGCCTGAAATTAAACTTCACACAGTGGGAGCTGGTATTATTTTACACACGTCTAGTCCAGCAGCTCGAGACCAGATCAGACAATGTTAAGGGCGACATGATAGTAATTGTCCTTATATGCTTGAAGTGTTATCAGATAGAGGGAGTGACATCTGTATTCTGCTCATTTCCAGTTAGTCGTGGTCAGGGCGTCTGAGACGGGTGGCCGACACTTCTCTGTGGCTCCATAAATGTCAGCCGATGGCTGTAAAACCGATTTTATTGAGAGCCTCAGGTCATGGGGATTTGAATGTAAGAACGAGAACATTTTAGTCGCCACTCAATAATTGGGACATAGTTTTGATTATAAAAACAATCTTATTTCAGTTATTCGGTCCATTTTCTATTTTGTGTCATATAAGCACTTTTTACATTATACAAATATATTCCTTCATGTGTGTATATACACACACACATACATATAATACATATATGGGTGTATGTACATAATATAACACATAGTCCCCTATGTCTACACACTTCTCATTTCATGCTAAGTTCGGATTTATAGAAGAGTTGCAGGGATACACAAGTCCCCGTACACCCTTCACCCAGCTTCCCCTAGTACTGAAATCTTACGTAGCCACTGCATGAAAATCAAACTAAGAAATTCGCATCGGTGTGGCATTACTAACGAAAACACAGGCTCAACTCTTACTGCACAGATTTCCGCGTTGTCTGTGTTCTCCCGGCCTCACGGGGCCACCTGTGTATGGTTGTCACATGCCCTCAGCCGGCTCCTCGCCCGGAGGATGCCTGGGCCTCCCTGTCTCCCACAAACTGCACCTTGTCAAGCAGCCCTGGTCAGAGTCTTCTGTGACGTGTTCTGTAGACTTAGGTCACATTCCCTATCGGTGCTGCTATGTCACCTGTAGCCACACTGACTTTTGTCTCTGTGAGTGTCCAAGTGTATAACTGTGATTCTGGCTGTGTCTACTTTTTTCTTTAAATTCTATTAGTTTCTGTCTTGTGTATTTTGAAGCTGTATTGTTAGGTGCCTACGTGTTTAGGTCTGCTTTATCTTCCTAGAAAACTGGTCCCTTTATCGTTAGGTAAAGTCCCTCTTGTCCCAGATACAATCCTCACTCTGCCGTCTACTCTGACATGAATTCAGCTGCTCCTAGTCTCTCCTGGTCAGGGTTCGCATGGCATATCCTTCTCCGCCCTTTCACCTTTAACCTATTTATGCCTTTACATTTAAAATGAGTTTCTTATAGAGAGAACATAGCTGGATATTCTCCTGTTCTGCCCAGTCTGGCAATCTTTATCTTTTAACCAGTGTGTTTAGAACATTCACATTTAAAGATGTGATTGATGTGGTTGAATGAAAATCCACCATCTTGCTGTTTTCTAATTTGTTCTTTTTATCATTTGTTTATTTTTCTTGCTTTTTCTGCCTTCCTTTGGGTAAAGTAAGATTTTTAAAAATGATTCTGTTTGATCTTCTACATTAACTTATAATATACGCATGTTTTAAAATTTCAGTGGCTGCCCAGGGTTTACGGTACACACTTCCAGTCAGCCTCAGTCTACACTGCCTCGTGCTGCAGTTTCTACGTCTGCATCTCGTGACTCATCAATACCGCCAGTCCCCGACATCGCAGCTCTAGTGTCGGCGCGTGGACGTGTGTGAGATTCCGTGACGAGTCTGTCCTCCTCTCTGCCCGGAAATGTCACCCACGGGGTCTGCTGGCATTGCCCACGTGGCAGAATCTGACGATGGTGGTATCCGGCCACAGAGCAAGGCCGTGGCTCCACCTGCACTTCTCTCGCCACCAACAGACTGTCCCTCCCCCTACAGCCACTCCTCCAGCTTCCGAACAGGGACAAATGCAGGTGGCCCCTCCCCCTCCCAGGTAAAGGAGGCCTGGCAGAGGGGATGGGGGAGAATTCACTGGAAACCCAACTTCTGTCTCCCTGCAAGTTTTGGTTTCCCATGGTGGGAGGGTACACAGTGGAGGGTACAGGAAGACGGGTGATCTGTGACCTACAGCCAGCCAGGGGACATGTGGCCCCAGGGGATGGTGCCAGGGCCAGAAGCTGGCTTTGGTGAGCTTGCAGGACACTGGGTCTGTCCTCCCAGGTGGGCCCTGGTCTCCCCCAATGCTAAGAGGATGGGGAGACTCTCCCTGACCCTTCATCGGCCTCAGGACAAAACGGACACACTCTGTGCAGCTTCCGGAAGCCGGTGATATGGCCGGATGGCATGTTCTCCCGGAGGCGGTCAGCACACTCCCGTGGCTCCGATGCCAGAAAAAGGATTTCGGCAACTCCTGATTGAACCCAATGCTTCTGAGGCTCAACTCTGTGATTCTATAATTGATTGTGTAGAGCAGGCGTCCTCAGACTTTTTAAACAGGGGGCCAGTTCACTGTCCCTCAGACCGTTGGAGGGCCGGACTATAGTTTAAAAAAAACTATGAACAAATTCCTATGCACACTGCACATATCTTATTTTGGAGTAAAAAAACAAACGGGCAAAAACACCCGCATGTGGCCCGCGGGCGGTAGTTTGAGGACGCCTGGTCTAGAGATTGGAGAGTCTTCAGTGTTTATATTTTTATAAATTCTAATGCAATGTCGTTTGGTTGGTCTTTTTATCATGAAAAGGAGACACGACTAAACATTAACTTCCGTCTGTGAGGCACTGAGTATGTTAAGCCTCAGCCAGGAGACATCGGGTCAGTAACCAGTTTATTCTGGGAGGGAGGTGTCCACCAGCAGGACCCGGTAAGGAACAGGGCAGGTTCCCCTGGTTGTAGCATCTGTTTCTCCTTTCCAGTGTGTTAAAAATCCTCTTGCTGTTGGGTAACGAGAAAAATATGCAAGTGTGTGGATCTCTCTTCTGCAACTGCCTATGGAACCGTTAAAAGCTTTGCATCACACTGCACGAATTCCAAACCACACCAAGTGACTTAATGGGCTTTTATCTGTTACATTAAACAGATGGAATTATATACACTTTTAGTTTTAAACAATGTGAACATGTTTTTTATGTATCCCAAGTTTAGGTACACAGAAAAATATTGCAAGATTATAAGAGATATATGGTCTCCCAAGAGGTTTTCATTATTCATTTTTAGTTCAATACATTTCTAATGAAACACAAAATATTCTAAATATTAATATTTATTTTAATTGTTATCTGATCTGGAATAATACAATAAAAAATCATCCCACTATAAATGTCCCCCAAAGAATCCAGATAATACACATTTTCACGTTCATTAAGATGTTCTAATTCATCCAGAGGTTTTGTGGGTGGTAGGAGGCAGAGAGGGAAAATAAGAAAACATATTTTTAAAAAAGGAATTAGCTTTTCATTTAGATATAGGTTTAGTTGTAAATGAAAGAATGATTTCTTAAACTACATGAATGGAAAATGTTTATCTTTTTAAGTTAGAAAAAAAACACAGTGGAAGGTCATATTTCCAGGTTAACTTTGTTTGTATTT
>VBSM01000361.1:107457810-107479131 GCA_008086735.1 Cheirogaleus medius | reverse complement strand
GCCTCGGCCTCCCAGAGTGCCAGGATTACAGGTGTGAGCCACCGCGCCCGGCCTTCCAGGTTAACTTTGAAGCTAGTGAGTACAAAAACTATCACCTTCCCCCTTCCCGACATTTGTGACCCGGCTGTGGCAGAGGCTAGGCCTGCCTGTGGGGAGAACGACATGAATCTGCGTTACTAGGAGACGTCAAACTCGTCATGACGACTGGCCCAACTGTCCTGCCCACCTGAGCCTCCACCTTCCGGAACAGAACTTGAATCTTCCTCTCTCCAAACCCTCAGGCCCTCGGGGTCATTTCGGCGCTAAGTCCACGGAGCGAGGGTCACTCTGCAGCGGCTTCAGCCTCTCCCCACCCTCTGGGACAGAAGCTACAAGTGTTTCCACAGTTCCCCCAAAGCAAGGTGGTTCCTGCTATTCAAGATCTCCTCAGCATGTACTGAGAGTCCATGTTGTTCTGTGTTTCTGAGTAGACAAGGTTTATATCATACATTTTAGCTGTTAAATTTACCTTCTGAGATTGTTCTTTTGTGCACTGATATTGTCTTGTCAACTAAACTGTAAGTTCCGTACAAACGAGGACTTCTTCATGGGAAGCACATGATACCCTTTAATTAATGACTCCTGGATACTGTGTCGCCAAGACCAATAAATCCTCTGCTTCTTCACCCCCTTGCTAACCTCTCGGTGTCCTCTGACCTTTGGTAGCGATCTCACACGAAATTTTCCTTTCCTGATTTCCAAATCTCTAATCCAAGTGGGGCTGAAGCAATTATCCTGACTCATCTCTGAATATTTGTAGCATAGGGTAGGGCTTGGCTTCGCCACGAGTTGCCCAATATGTTTTGTCTGTTTATTTTTCCTGAATGTGCCAAGACCAGCTCTCCCTCCAGAAGAGATATGACATCTACATGATTTATTGGTGGCGGCTCCAGGAGAGTGGCGGGCGCCGCGGCGTGGCCAGCGCTGTGTTGGGCACTCTCTTTACGTCACCACCGGATCTTTCCAATCACAGTGAGTCCTCGCCGTGGGAGTCATGATCTTCATTGTAGGAAAGAAATTCAATTTTGCACATTAAATATTTTGGGCCAACACCCGGCAGGAAAGCAGTAAGTGCTTATTTAGTGAAAATGTGCGTGTTGACTGGCAGTGCCCGGCCGGGAATTGTGACTGTTGCGTGTCAGATTCCAAAGCATTTTTCCCAACACGTTGTACTCAATGGTGAGGTATGTGATCTGTCAGTACCATCATAAAGATTTTTAAAAATCACTTGGTTTTGTCCTTAAAAATATACCTTATCTTTACCTCTTATCAAAGAGCTTACTTTCCGGAAAGGGAGTCCAGTCACCCCGATAAATAACAGCACGGTTGGAACACCTGCTCCTAAAAGGCTGGGTTATTTTCTCCCATCTTACACACATGGGAATTGAAGCTTCAGGAGGTTAAATCATTTCCCCACGTGGAGCAGCGATAAAGGACGCAAGAGCGGGGCTGCAGTGGGCTGGTCACAAGGCAGTCTGCTGTCTGCTGTCTGCTGGACACTTTCACCGCCCGAGTGGCTCTCTGGTGCGGAGGAGGTCACATAGTTTTCTGAGTCTGCAATGCGGTAATTATCTAGGGTCAGGGTGAAGAATTCCAGAGGACAGGCAGCTGGGATGTCTTGGCGAGTTCCCAAATACTTCTATAGCCGCGGGATATTTAGGAAGGTCCGCGGCGAGGCCGGCACTCCCAGCAGGGCTGGAGAACTCCGCTGGACCTCGTCTGACGCTGCTGCTCCGTGGGGTCGAGCCAAAGACACCAGGCTGGTGCGTCCGTCTCAGGATACGGAACCGAGATTCCCGGGAGCCACGTTTCTCGCTGCAGACCACCCAGGACACCGGGGCGGGGACGGCGGCCTGCTGTTGTCAGTCCAGGCTTCTCCAAGAGACGTTCTAGCGTCAAAGCTTGTTTTGGAATGTGACTTCCTTCTCCCATTCCAAAGTTTTTCTCCTGAAAATTCTAGTTTCTCATCACTTCTCAAGCATACACTTTTAAAGAAAAAAACACTGTGTTAGTTCCTTTTGTTATCCCTGCTTGCAAATGTGATGTGTCCATAAAAGTTTGTGCTCGTAGATCCCAAATCTGCTGTGGCAGTGACAAATCTGGTCTGGTCCCGAGGGACCCTCGTGACCACAGCTCGGCATGGGCCCTCAGCCCCCAATTCCAGCCACGTTCCAGATGCTCTCCCCACCTCGAGTGGCTCACTCGAGCTCCTGCTGTGGTCCCAAGCCCTGGCTTCCTCTTTTGTTCTCTGAGCAGGTGACTCCAGGGTCCCCGACAGAGAAGACTGTGGCTTTTCAAAACACACCTTCCAATTTCTGCCGGCAAACGATCTCGCCCGGATATAATTCAGGCCGCTTTTCCCTTTGGGTTTTAAAGTGTCTAAATTGAGCTACGTCATACATGCAAAACGCATTTATGGGAGGTATAGCTCCAGGCTGTTTCAGGGGACCCATCGCCCGGGTGGACAAGTGGAGCTCCCGTCCTCCGAGTGCCCCACGGAGTGATCATGACGTGGCTGTGACCCAGCGTGTCCCTTCTGTGTCCTGTCCTCAGTGGGATTACTCAGTGCACACACGTGTGTGGGATCCATCCCTGCTCCCAGCCTGATCAGCACTTAGATATTTCTCGTTGGTCTGTCCTTGTCCCCTGCATGAATGTCACACTTCATCCATTTTCCTATCAGTTGACATTCGGGTTGCTTTCAGCTTAGGGCTCTTACAAGCAAAGCTGAAATAGCTGTCGTGTGGATGCCTTTTAGTGAGTAGACCCAGGCTACGGCCAGGTGTCGGCCAGGTTGTCTCCCTTTCTGCAGCTCAGTGGGGTCGTCCAAGTGCCTGGTTGTTGGCAGAACTCAGTTCCTTGCAGGTGGAGGGTGAAAGTTACCTGAAGTCCCCTGCCACGGGGCGCTCACCATGGGCATTTGCGTCACAGCCACTTGGCTTCCCCAAGGCCGTGGGAAAGGCTCACCTAACGTAGCATGGTCACGTGTGACATCCACTGCCTTTGCCACAACTAGAAGCAAGTCCCAGGGTCCGTGGCACCCAAGGGGGAAATTGCACAGGAAAGCAGGAATTGTGGAAGACTTGCCCTATGTCTACCTGCAACAGGGCATATGCCTACCTCGAACTGTAATTGCAGGACACTTGCCTTGGCCTGTAGCTCACTTTAGTAGACACGGACAACCAGTTTTCCAAAGTGGTTGTACTAATTTACTAGCCTACCAGCACCATATCAGAATTCTAACTCCCCACATCTTCCCAACACTGCTATTGACAGTGTTTAAATTCTGTCTCTCTAGAGGAGGTGCTACGGTGTCCCTGATGAAATAGGTTTTGAATGCATTTTCACATGCTCACTGGCCATCTGTGTGACCCGTTTCCAAGCACATGTTCAGCTCCCCCGCATTTCTGGGGTGCCCATGACTCTGGCTGAAGGTTATGTTCAACAGATATGTCTGATGTCCAGAAATTCCTCAGTGTGAGATTATTTTCAATCAACCATTAACTGATAAATATAAAAAATGCTAAAGCTATAAAATGGCTTTGTTCCTAGAACATCTAACTGTATCCATAGAAAGTAGAAATAATGTAAAGATAAGTTATCACAAGGCATGAGTAAACTTAGCCCCCACACTGCAAGGTCAAAATACAGAATAAATTGTATTTTTATATACCAGCAACAACAGCAAAAAACAAAAATAAAATATGAATGGTAATACCCTGTATAGGACCATCAAAAATTTCAACAGGAAAAAAATCAAGTGAAAAATGCACAAGTGCTACATACACAAAACACAGCATCATTGAAAACACTTGAAAAGACAAAACATGGGAAGGTATACCATGTTCATGGATCGAACTACAGATTCAATATAATCCCAATCAATAGGACAGTAGTTTTTTTTTTCTTCTCTGAAAATATATGACATGATTCTAAAATGTATGTGGAAATAACTAAGGTAGTCTTAAAACAAATAAAACAAGATGAAAGGACTTAATCTACTAGATATCACAAGCTATTACAAAGATACAGTTATTAATGCTATGTGGTATTAGCATAGAAAAATGGGTCAATGAGAATAAAATGTGTGGAAACAGACCCAGCATATTTGAGCACTGACTTATGAAAAAGGCAAAGCTCTGGTCATTTGGCTACACATAGAAAAACTATAACGTTTGTTCCTTACCCAAATTATATTCTAAAAGTAATTTCTGGCAGATTATACACCTAAAATTAAAATGTTAAACAATAAAACTTTTAGAAGACAACATAGGAGAATATCTTAATGTACTTAAGACAGCAAATATTTCTGTAAGCAGACATGCACAGAATATTGTATTATAAATGCACAAAAAGTAACTTGACTTTTCTAAAATCACATCTGTAGTCATACTAGTGTTATTTATTTATATAAATATAAGCATCTGTAATTGTAGAATATTCATAATTACAAATATTACGATATCTATAGCTAAGTAGTAGAGTTAGATATATTATATCATCCACCTTTGCCGGGTGTCGGTCTCCACGCAGGACGACCCCACTCAGAATCCTCTCTCCCTGTTCCTCTGAGTCTGGTTCTGTCATTTTGTTTTGTTTTGTGCCTTTTCTCCCCAGTCTGCTCTTGATCTAGACTTCTCTGGGGAGGGAGAGGAGCAGATTGAAATAAGCCATTGTAGCAGCAGCGCCACTCGGCCGTGCTGATGACAAGCGAGTGGGTCCCGGAGCTGTGCTGTCTGGTCTGACCGTGGTCCTTTGGTGAAGGCTTCCTGTAACACCAGAGGGAACTGGGGGCTGTGGGCAAAGTCGAACTCAGATCCCAGTCACGCCGCTCGCCCTGAGCACCACCTGGGGGAGGCGTTGTGTGGACGCCCCGATGGTCCGGAAGCAATGAAACCTATTTTTGAGTCACCAGTGTAGGAGAGAGGTCTTGAAGTGCTTTTCTTTTTTAATCAATTAATAAAATAATTGATTCTCTAATATTTTAGTATTTACAAAGCATTTTCACTTCCACATATATTATATGCTTCCACACATATTTATAGCATATATCTTATGCTATATTTTATGGTTTTCTTAAAAACCCTGTAATGCAAGTAGAGCAGTTATTCTAATTTTATACATTAAAAACAAACTCATGCAGAGAGTTAAATTACTTGCACTGGGCCACAGAGAGCGATTCTTAAACCCGGATGATCAGACCCTGTATCCTGTGCTGTCTCCACCCCATTAAGCCTCCAGAGATTTAAAATACGCAAAATATTCATTTGGCAACACATTCCCCGCTCACATCATTTCACTGTTTTATGGCGTATAACCAGGTAAAATGCGAAGATGCGGAGGGTAATCGCGAATTGTGTTCCAGACGCCTGGTGATGAACCAAAACTTTAGGATGATGAAAATGCTGATGAAATAAGCCGCGCTTTAAATATCAGTTGTTTCTTCCATTACGCGTCTCAGATGTAGACGACGTATTCATCAACATAAAAAAAACGTCTAATACGTCAGCATAAAAGGTGTGACTATCTAGGAGACTTGCCGACTAATCGATAGCTCATCGTATCGAAAAATCACAGAATGCAGACTGCTCACACGTTGCTTTAGCATGTAAGAAACTATATTATTGACCAAACACGTCAAAGGGAGATTTGCGTTTGCCCTTCACCATACGTGGCGCTGAGGCTGTAGAGGAGAGAATTACGAACTCAGCATGAAGTTTTGGAAACAGAAATCGACATGGAATGACTGTGAGTGAAAGTGCAGTGATGGATATATCCAGAGGATATTATGGAGTAAAATGTATTAGTTGTAAAAACGACAGAGCCTAAAACAACTGTAGACTTCCTGGAAAGGGCTCGAGTTGCAGCCTTCCTGCTCTCTTGCGAACTTATTTTCAGTAAGTGTATTTGACACCAATGCGTCTTCAGCTGTGCGGTATTTTCCCACTTCAACGCACAGAGATGCGATTTAGAAAGGTGTGAGATGTGGACAGTGGCTACGTTTGAAAGGAAGGTTTGGAAAAGCCCAGTGGAAACAAGTTTTGGAGGAGTGTAATGAGTGGGCTAAAGTTGATTTGTATTTTAAAAAAAACCCTCTGCATATTAAAGGGTAACCAGCGGCATATAAGTATTATTTTTTAAGGTTATGAGTTCAGCCAAGAATAAAGATGCATTAAAAAGAAATAAAAATTCTGTCCCAAAATAATATGAGTTCTCCTTTCCAAAAGCATGATGAAATATTCTTTGAAGCTGACATGCAAAATCAATAATATCATTAAATGCAGTGAGTCATTTCATAGTCCTCATCTTTGACAATAAGGAAAGTCTCAATTTGGATGTTAGATAATCACCATGTTGCTATAGAAATAACATTTGTCGGAATGAATTGCAGCTCCTTTTAAACAATAAATGAATACATGTTCAGAAAGACTTCTCTATTAGACTTTGAACATTGAGATCCAAGTTAAACTCACACGAAAACTTAGGCTTTCTTTTCTTTCTTTCTTTCTTTTTTTTTCCATTTACTATCTCTGTTTCAAGTCTCTGAGGAGGAGCCCTGTGCATCTTGGCCTCTCCCTGATCTTTTGATGCTTAAAGACTGCAAGTTACTTAACAGTTCTTCAAACTGGCAAGTAAATGACTCCAGGTCATTTAATATTTCTTTAAAAGTCAACTAAGGCGACCCCAAATTTTGGATTACTACCTTATACGAGAGCTTGAAATTGAAAATTGCTCAGCGTGAATGACATGCAATGCATCTAACCACAGTGTCTGGAGGGCCACCGGTTTTATGTTGTTTGACATCTCCTATAAAATTCAGGCACATGGGTTAAAGCAGAAATTCAGCTTAGAGAAGCTCACGTTATATAATCCCTGCCCTGTCTGTGCCTGTCAAGGTCGTGTGGGAGGCAGACGCCAGGCTGGAGCTGGGTGCTCGGGCGACGGATTTGGACCTGTAACTGGGAGCAGCGGAGGCAGGTGTGGCTGGGGCAGGCGGAGAGGGTGCCGTGAAGCAGCAGGGCTGACTCGAGGAACAGACGGAGAAGTGGGTGGAAAGAACTGGAAGCTCTGAGCGTGAGTCTTACAAAGGGCCACGCTAGAGGCACGAGCCCTCTGTAGGTGGCATGAAGGAGTGGCAGTGAACGTTCACGCCAGTCATGAAGCGCAGGTGTTTGACACTCGAGAATTTCCACCAGTGTCCCCTTGTGGCACCTGCACTGTCAGCTCCCAGCGCAGATGCAGACCGGGGCTCCTCCCCGCGTGAGCTGCGTGTTCCTGCAACAGGCCGTGAACGCGGCTTCCTTGGGAGCAGCTGACAGAAGTGACAGGTGACAGTGATCGGCCGTGACAAGGACGCACACAGGCTCTCGGGGCTCAGGACTGAGCTACGAGGGCCCAGACCAGCTGGGCTGTTGGGTTTTATTTTTTTAAATCCATTTTGCACAGATGAGCAAACTCCGGGATTGCTGTCTTTTGTGCATTAACTGCCTCAGACAGAAGTGGAATTCCACTGAAGATGGAATTACTTTGCAGTTAGCTCTTCAATAAATTTAATGGAACATAAACCATAAGAGAAATGAGTCGTTTTTTCCCTTGAACATCTGCAGCTGAAACCACGACGCAGTCTATTAAGCATGAATCCGCCGGTTCGGACTACTTTAATCCTGACAAATGCCCTCAGAGCTCCCAGCCACTCCCGAGCTCGATACACTCGTCTTTCCAGATGCTAAAATTCCAAAACCCACATGTCCACGCACTGCGGCGGCTTCTGTTCCAACTGCCAGAAAGAAAAGAAAATTGCTCAGTGTGGCTGCTCTGCACCGACGGTGACCCTGGGGCTGGGAGCTTCAGTCCCAGTCTCTCACACGGGTCCCCTGGAGCAGCTCGGACGCCTGGGTGCCCAGCTGTGCTCATTATTGCAAAAGCCTCATGCGCTTCAACAGGAAATAATTTAAATACATGGTTGTATTTTGGAGAAAAATAAAATATTTTAAAACTCATCCCCAACTTTATATCTTGCATATAGAAGCAGCAGGCAAATCATTTAATTACAGAGAAAATTAAATTAGATTATTCCATCATCTCTCTTGTTTTTCTTCTTCAAGTGGAAACTTGCCCAGCAAGCAAAGCCAGATACCAGGGAGACCGACGCAACGCGTCCTAAGCCACCAGGCTGTCGGGTTCCCATGGATACACCCCTTTTGTGTGTCAGTTTGAAAGAAAATGTAATAAAAATGTTCCATGGAAGAAAATTAATAGATTCAAAGAACTGGAGAAGAATATAAAACTTGAAATAAGACTTAGAGACGCTGTATTTCCTCCAAATACGGAGGCCCAGAGTGGTGCCGTGATTTGACAAAATCAACAGAGAGTTGATGATGCAATAGAGCAATCAGAATGAATGGATGATAAGTATAAATACATGCAATTATATGAATAAGTATTAATGCATGCAATAATATGAACAGGTATTAATGCATGCAACAATATGAATAAGTATTAATGCATGCAACAATATGAATAAGTATTAATGCATGCAATAATATGAATAAGTATTAATGCATGCAACAATATGAATAGGTATTAATGCATGCAACAATATGAATAAGTATTAATGCATGCAATAATACGAGTCAATATCACAAATAAAATAATGAGGTAAATAAACTAGATATGAAAGAACACATATACTAAAATTTCATTTATAGAGAGTGCAAACACAAAACAATAAGAATTAAATTAGTGTAAAGGACCCACCGGCATGTGGTCAAATCACAGAGGAAGGCAAGAGACTTAACAGCCTGGAAAACAAGGACAGGAGGCCCCGCGAGGTGCTTGATAGTGTTTAAGCTCTGCAGTCCTGCTTCAGGCTTTCATACAAATGCTGTAGTTTCAAAATAAAGATGTTAAAAACGTACCATGTGATTCATCTAAACACTACATTCGGGAATTAAGAAATCCACATATCAATGCATGTGTTGACGTGTTAGTGTTATCACTGGGTATTCTTACTACGGGGCACTGCAAAATCTATAAATTATCAATTTTTAAAAGAAATGCATTTCTTATAAAATTAGAAAAGGAAATTTAAAGTTCTATGTGCCTAGGCTTTATACAACAACAAGATGAATGCCTGGATAATCCGAATTGGCAGAAGCATGCTAAATAAATACCATCACCCTGTATTTCGGAACAGCACATGTTTCCCAAAGACGGTCAGATATAATCCCAAAATGAATTACATAGACGCTAATGAGATCCTGTGCTCGGACTGTATGATTATTGTGACCCCAAACCTAACACTTTGCTATGCCATCATTTCTTCTTTAATGTTTAAAAATCAGCATGTACACGGAACCTTCTGGAGAGAGTTTCAGGGAAGTAAATGTGTCTAAAGATCAGCTGATGTTTCCGTGGAAACTGCAGTTGCTGGCATCCGGGACTCTGAGCTGCGGCAGAGGTTGGTGCCCACAGGACACGCGTGTGCTGTGGCGTCCAGAGTGACCCTGGGGGGAGGGTCCCCGGCGCCCCCACGGCCACAGAAGGATCCAGGAACTCGCGGGCCGGCCGGGGATGAAGAGAGCACGCGATTTCTGAAACGTAAGTTGAAACCTTACAACATCCGTGCAAAACCACAAACACACGGAATTGTAAATGGCTGTTTTCTTGACGTACTGACTTCGAATGCAAAATTATATGAATTTAGTAAAAACGCGAGGCAGCGCTAGACTCCCCCGTACTCGGAAGGAGGAGGGGATCTATTGCACTTCGGCGCCGGGTTACTCTGGGCCGCGCTCCTGCCTCTGCAGCGGGGCCAGCCGCAGTCTCACAGCCGCAGGTGAGGCTTCAACTGTTGCGTCTTTGCTGTCGTTGTTCGTTATACTGAAATCTCACAACTTCGGTCAGGAAGGCTGCCCAAAATATACATTTTTGAAAAATTGTTCTAATTAGTGTTGCTCTGTTTAGTCAAGAAAAATAACACACAGTGTCTCTCCTGCCCCCAGTGCAAGCCGAGGAACGGCCGGCCTCTCGGTCTGAGAAACAGCGGCGTGGGCGGGCGGAGGGGCGGACATGCGGGTCTGCAGAGTCCCAGCCCTGAGGGTCTGAGATTTCAGAAAGGTTGTTTTTTGTTTTGTTTTGTTTTGTTTTTCTTCCTATACACCGGGTTGTTTTTCTCTATAACACCGGTTGCTTGCCTTTACTGTTGCTGTGAATGTAACGAGTCTCACCAGATCCAGAAACACAGCGCGAGATCCCGCGTGGTGCTCTGCAAGCCGGCGGCCAGCGAGAGTCTGAGAACCAGCCTTGGAGCGACTTCGTCCGCCTCTCCTGACTGGCACCAAAGCTTTGCCCTTGATAGCTGGAAAGCCACAGAGACCCGGTTTCTCCCGGATGCTTTTCCACTGCTTTGGGTGGGAGGCTGAGCAACATGGAAAACGGTTCGGGGCACCCTCTTTAGTCAGAAGAGGGACTCACAAGTGGGTGTCATACCGCTTTAAAACATAAATATTTCTTGAGAGGTTCCTCTATCCCATGCACTGTTTTAAAAACTTCACAGCATTAGCAAATTTATCCCTGCCAAGAGACATCTAGGGGGATCATTTTGATTAGGGCCATTTCAGAGACAAAAACAAGAAGTACGGTTTTAAGGGTGAGTGCTGAATTATTTGATTGTCCTAAATGCATCCTTTTCATGACAAAGGGAAGCTTAAACACCTAGTAGTGTCAAAATCTGGATGGCACTTCAGAATCGCTAGGTTTTCCCCTTTAGCAGGGCGATGACCACTATAGTTGCACAAAAAGTCGTACGATGGTAATTTATCCAGTGGTTTAGCATTGGTATCATGGTAAACATTCCAAATGTATGACTTTCCCGGTATCATTCCAAATCTGTGACGTCCGTAAGAAGTTCATACCAAAAGAAATGTATATTTGGGGAAGAAACATTTTGACTGACACTCCCCTGGGAGAGAAGCCACTGCGTGGTGTTCCGTTCTGGTCTTCCGTGGCCTCCACGTACAGTGCAAGCCCAGACCCCGTTGTTGTACGTGTGGGGCCTATGTGCAGGTCACGTGTGCAGATCCCGTGTGCAGGTCATACATGTAGGTCATATGTGTAGGGCTTGGTCTTACCAAGATGTTCCTTGGCCCCCTCATCAAGTGGTCCTAGGGAAACCAGGTCACGAGGCGGACGTGGACAATAACCCGGAGCATCAGGACAGCAGCCAGCACGGAGCCCGCAGGAGAAGGTCCTCGGACACATGTGGCTGTCTCCCTTGTCAGACTGAGAAACCAAGTGGTCCATGGTGTGTCGGAGCTCAAAGGAACCAGACATATTGGAAGAAAAATGCGTCACCTCACGGATGGGGAGATGATGCTGCAGCAGGAAGTAAGTGTCCACGTTCTGTGGCTGCTTGCGTGGACCCGGCTTGCGGGTCTCCGCTCGGACTCCGCCATTCCCCTCTGAGCACAGGGCAAGGCGCAGACGGATGGACTAGTCCTAATCGCCCACTGGCCGCGCGTTTGACGCACTGAAGAACACATAGAGAAATCGGGAATATTCCGAAATGAGCATTCGGTTATGGGAGGACAAAAGGGAATCGATAATGAGGTTGCTCTACGCCTGCCGGCGTCCCGACTCCCAGCGAGGAGCAGGCGATGTTGCTCTCCTCGCAAGGACGGAGACACCCAGCACCGGTGACAGAGCCTCCGCCCCAGCGTCTTCCGTTTTATCCACTGCCGGGCGATGGCTCCGTGGCTTTCTGCAGAATCTAGGAACACTGCTTCTTGTTAGTTGGGCACCTTTTTTGGAGTCGGCATGGTTTTATTGTGATTGTGTTAAACCTGCCACTGCCAGCCAGGTAGACCGTTTGGTGCAACTGCAGGGACCTCTCTGCTTCTACACCACCAGAAAACCCATCGAGACTTCCGTTAGCTCATAACGTGAGAGGACGCCAAACAAAGGCTTGTTTAAAACACCCAGCTGTGCGAAGACACGTTTCAGACACACGCTTTTTAGCGTGTTAGAAGGTTTCACCTGTGGCGTTTCACCAAGTCGTATTCTGTTCCATGTGTGGGAGGAGATTGATTTTATGTTTGTTTTCATGAGTTCATTGGACCCTAATATTGCACTAATATAACTCAAGTAGATCCTTCTTCCTTTCTCCCTGCCGCAGACCACACAGTCTCTGCGCGGCTCCGGGACGCCCCTCACCTTAAATATCTGTCTTTCTTTGTGCTGGGGCCACTGGGGTTCTTCTCCTGCAGCTGCTTTGAGGTGTGCAGTGAATTGCGGCAAACCACAGTCACCCGCTGCCCCAGCGCCCGCCTGCGCTCGTGACGTCACTGCGTGCTCGAGCCCTCGCCGGCCCCCTCCCACCCCCGGCGTTCGCTGTTCCTTCTCCTCTCTGCTCCTGGCCTCACCTGCGCCCGGGACCTAGAACCCAGATCAGGATTGAAGGAACCCGGTCGCTGACTCGCTTCTCTCTGTCCCTCCCTCCTAATAATTTGTTGTTTCTTCTACAAGGCCGAGAAATACACGAGAAAAATGGAAATAGGGGAGATGCTTTGAAAACACAATGTTTTTCAGAAGGATTCTCTGCTGAGCTCGTGGCCGTTTTCTCACAACCCGCGGGGCGTCCGTTCTCTGCGGCGACTGAGCGGCGTTGCCCGGGCGGCAGGAAGGCGCAGCGTCAGCAGGGAGGGAACAAAGGCCGCTCTGTGTGCCCGGAGACTCCGCGTCACCTCGCGGATCCCCCGCCTGCCAGCCGGGTTGGCAGCTGCTCTCCCGCGAGTGGTTTTGCACTTAGTCCACGTTTGCTTCCACTACTTTGCAGCAATATAATATCGTTCTATTTTATTTCATTTTTTGTGAGATTCTGGCTTATGCGAAGCTCATTACTTGTGAATTATTGCATCTCTGGGGCAGCCAGCCATGGCGGCTGGAGGAACGGTGGCCAAGTCCCGGGCTCGGGTGGGCTGGGGACTCCGACCGACTCTGACACCAACCGTGTGACTCCAGGTGTCCCCGGTAACCTGTGTCTCAACATGCCCACTGCCAAGTGCAAACACGCCCATTTCACAGAATTCTAAGTGTGAGGCCTGAGAGGGCCTCGTGCAGAAGGCAGGCGGCATAGAACTCGGTGCGTGGAGACATCCGGAATGCCTGGGTTCATCTGTGTTAGTCGATTTTGCTGTTCTCTTGAGTAGGCGTTATGCTCTGCGAGGGGACGCAAATCCTTTTGCAAATGCCACCGTCTACGGACAAACCAGCAACCAGATTTAAAGACCGGATGGTTCACTATTTACTGAGAAATAATGTTAAGAAATTAAGTGTTTCTTCTGCATTGAAAAGCTCTGAACCGAACTGTACAAATGCTCTTTTTCAGTGGGGGTGTTTGCAAAGTGTTTTCTTACACCCAGGGTTATTATGAATAATTCCATGTACTCTAAAAAAATACGTTTTCTCAAAAAAATAAAGAAAAAGACTGCCTTCAAAGGAACTTTAGAAAAGGCAAATTTAAAGAAAGAAACAAGAAAATTACCCACAATAAAATCAACCCTCATTTCGGCATATTTCTTTCCAGTTAATTTTATCTCTCTCTGTGTGTTTGTACCAAGAAAAATAGATTTATTTACTTCATTAAAAAAACAAAAAACTTAGAGACAACTATGTCTTTGCATTCAGTCGCACAATTTTTGCTACTTTCTTAATAGATTAATATATTCATAAAGCAATATTTATTTTTTGATATCTGTGTCCTCCTTTCCCATTTTTCCTGAACCCATCTTAGTTCTACTAAGCGGCACCAACACCCTTGAATTAGCTGCGTCGTTAGGTCAGGGAGGGCCAGGGCCAGCCGACCTGTCGTCTTTCGTCAAAATCCCCGTCATGGAGGGTGGCCCTAACCGCAGAGCGGTTCACAGGCGCTCTGTGAACCTACGAAAAATATTCCTACCTGTAGAGAGACATGCGGTGTTTATGTCTTCCAATTTGGGGAAGTTTTATTTTATAATTTGAAATATACTGTTCATAGCAGAGGGGACCACGGAACCGGCCTGAGTGCTCAAGATACCCGTGTGGGCTCGGCTATCCGCGTACGCGCAGGACATGCGTCCACAAGTGGGTCCTGTCTGCCTGCCTCCGCCCGTCGGATGCCAGACCGCGTTTCTTTAATGGGGTCGCGGCAGCAAATGGCATCATTTATTGTGTATTCCGTATGCGCAACTCATCGGAAGGAAGTGGCACATACCTGGGAGTTGTCTGTGCCGTTCTGTTTTATGTCGTGTTGTTTATTTTTACAGCCGACGTTATTTTCTCACTCCCATTCCGATTATAACGTTTTGTGTGTGGCCATGAAAACTCAAAGTCCTGTGAACCACCCCCCCATTTTAACAAAAGCAATGTCAGCAAAATCTGCCCCAAGTGCCAATAGCATTTGACTTGATTTCTATTGAAGGTATTACTCATAAAAAGCTGAACATTAAGTCTGCTTAAAAATGAATGCCAGTTTAGAAAAAGGCAAAATCACCACTAAAATAAATCAAGAGAATGCAAGTCTGTTTCATATTGTTCATGGAAAAAAAAAAATTCTCTGCTGAAGTCTGGAAAACCAGACATGCCTGTGGTGCTCAGAACCGCCCGCTGTTCCCGTAATTCAGCTGCTGTGGGCACAGAGTCAGGCAATTACCCTACCGGGCATGGATGTTCTGCTGACTCAACTGCAACCATGGCCGACCTGCGGGAGGAATCCGACTCAGGGAGAGCGAGGTCCTGTCGACAGCGGGGATGGGTGCTGCCCAGAGTCACGCTTGCGAGCCGTCGGCGGCAGGGAGCGTGACCTCTCCATGCCCACGTTCCTCGCGCTGACGTGCGTGTCCCGGCTCCTCCCTGCTGTGCTGGGCGCTCAGGCTCATCCAGGGCAGGGCTGGGGGTGGCTGTTTTTCTGCTCAGAGCATCTCTCCCTCCCGGTTCTGCTTCCCCGTCTTCATTCCGTAGCGCCGGGCATCACCTGCGCCTTGCAGACACCTCTTTCTCCCCTACAGCCAGGTACTCAGGGCTCTAAGATCTCTGGCCCCGACCCTCTCTTCCGCACTCCCTGTGATCATTAGGGGGCTGTCCTCGGGTGAGGGACATCTTGCAGACCCAACGTAGCCAAGCCCAGGAGGGGAGACCTCCTTCTGGGTCGGGAAGTCAGGAATAAACCAATACCCTGGGAAAACTTGCATTTTCATGACCCGTCCATTGCATCCTACATGTGCACTCTCATGATGGAGGAGAGACCTTCCCATAAAGAAACTCCCAGGACAGATCATACCACGGAGGCAGCTGTCCTCATGTGACACCGTGTCTCAATGCTGGGCACATAGAAACCGCCTCAACACGGTCCTGTTGCCTGAATCTAGTGAGCCCAGAGAGGTGACGATGGTGGCAGTGACGTCGAGTTCCAGCCGCAGACGAGAGGGGACTTTTCTGCCTGTGGACAGCGTCTAGACAGAGCAGACGTTTGGTCCCAGACTGCTCCACCTTGGGCTGCTGCGTGTCCCCAAAGCTGACGGTGACGTACGGCGGCCCCAGAGCACGCATTCTGCACGGCTGTGGGATGGGAGGGCCACGCTGGTTACGTGCAGTGGAGGGAACAGCTAGGCTCCTCCGAGGGAGTGGACGGAGGGCCTCTGTGTCCACCCCTACTCTCTGCCTCCCATGGCGCTTCCGGCTCTGCGACCACACGACCTCTCAGAGATGCTGGTTCTTCAGGATCTCAAATCCCTGTCGCTGTTCCAACGCGGCCCAGCCGAGCCCGGCTCCTGAATCTTTAGACTGGAAGACGCTCGGAGCCCGCCAGGTAAGAACAGCACCTGTGGGAGCTGGCGCTGATCTGGTGGGCAGGTGAGCAGGGACTTCCCCAAGGCAGGTGACATGTGTCAGGGTCCGAGGAGTGTCGGACACCTGGGTCTGAAACAGCCCTCTGCAGCCGTGGAACGAAGCCGGGCGTCCTGGAAGACGTCGGGCAGGGCGGTGAACAGAGTCCCTGGTCTGGTTAACAGGACGCTTGGGTGACAGAACGAGGCGGCTCCCGGGCACGTCTGGCCCCAGATCTGAAGGTTGGGGGGTGACGGTTATAATCGCCCCCAAGCGGAAGGACTGGAGTCTGGACACGTGTCTTCCAGCAGCTCAGGTTTGGTGACGGGCACAGGGAGGTGGCGTGTGGCTGGAGGGCCGGGACTGTGAGCGCTGGACACGCTGGGTGCGAGCTCCCGGTCCAGGGGACTGGGGCACAGGGACAGGGCGAAGTTGGCTCCCCCAGCCAGACGCCCCTGCAGGCCCGGCGGGAGGCTGAGAGACACGGGGCAGCGCGGACAGAGCCGTTTCGCGCACACACAGGCCCTGGGACGGTCAGGACCACGGAGGAGGGAATCGTCCTTCCGCCTGGGGAAGAGTCGCTCCCCATGCAGGGCAGGAGGGGTGTCAGACTCTGCCAAGGGGGGACTGTGAGCTCCGCTGTCTCAACAGAGACGCTTCAACCAGGGGAAAGCCCAGTCTGTTTGATGCAGCACGAAAATAGCACCTGGGCTCTTTGCAGATTCTCTAGCAGATTCAGTTATGTTCTTTGCAGTCGGGTACACGGCCTAGGTTCTTGTTCTTCTTTCCCTCTCTCTCTTTCTTTATTTTTTCTTTCTTTCTTTCTTTCTTTCTTTCTTTCTTTCTTTCTTCCTTCCTTCCTTCCTTCCTTCCTTCCTTCCTTCCTTCCTTCCTCTCTTCCTCTCTTCCTTCCTTCCTTCCTTCCTTCCTCCCTCCCTCCCTTCCTTCCTTCCTTCTCTCTTCCTTTCTTTCTTTCTTCTTCTTTCCAAGCGAGATTTTCCTCTCTGTTGAGAAGCTATAATTACGTCAAGAAACCCTCAGTGTATCAGACTCATCTGACTGCACGGTGGCAGTTGAGGTGTGAAGCGCGTGCTCGCTGGCAGGACACCAAGGCGTGATGTTTCACCGCGGTTTCCCAAGAGCAGGCTGGCGTCGTGCACGTTTGGCAGCTCCAAGGGCTGAGGGACGGACGGAGCGACGACCTGCCATTTCCCGCGGTCGGCAGCTCCGACGGATAACACCGAACACGAGCGAGGAGGAGGACGGCAGCTTGGGAAGATCCACGCTACTGAGAGCAACTGAAGCAGGGAGGTTAATTTTCAGAACAGACTAAGAGCACTTGTGAGGGGCTCGGGCAGCAGTCGCGCCGGGTGGGGGACTCTGCAAAGCGCCAGGTGACGGTGGCCGTGGCGTCTCCCTGGGGCCTTCTCGGCGCCACGGCCCAGAGCGGGGACGGCAGCTGAGCTCTGGGTGACAAACCGCCGTTGGGACGGAAGGTGGGAGGAGGGGCCAGAGGACATGGAAGGTCACAGACAAGGGCCCCACACTCTTCTCCTTGGAGGTGCTCACGAATCCACGGCTTGCACAGACTGGGAGGGACGGAAAAAAGCAAGAAGATGAGAGCAATTCGATTTGAAGGAGTGCTGAGAAGACAAAATTTATACCTTAAAAACAGAGGAATTGCTCTTGTAAACACCCCAGGGTCCTCTCTGGGCCCCCAAGAGCTGCTCTGTGGGATCAGCCTCCACCGTGGCGTCGCGGTCCCGCCCCTCCCCCGGAGCCAGCGGTGGCAAACCCGCAAGGGGGTTTCAGCCCAGGCCGCTCCCGCCACACAAAGAGCCGATTATTGAGACAATGAGGGCTTCCAAGGAGGGAAGGAATTTTTTAACGTAAAAGACGTCTGTCGGGAGAATTGGGGAGTCAGCCCCAAATTGTCTCCGACTGACGGAGGGGCTTTTAACAAGGGGCTGCGTGCACGGGGTGGGGAGCGGTGTCCGGGCATCAGGAGTGTGCCCAGCGGCCTCCGGAACAGCGGCCCCTTTGTCTGAAGAAACTCTCCACGTGTGGGAAGCAACTCAAAATTGTCACATAGTTAAAAAATCCATAGAAGGGCCGTTGAAATTTGTTCATGGAGCCAGTTACACCAGGTGTGAGAATCAGCCCTCTTGGGAGAAAGCGATCTCTCCCAGAGCAAGTGAGAGTTTGCACATAAGGCGGGGGGCACTTTCTCAGGAATAGTTACCAGTCAGAGCAAGACGTAGGACAGGAACTTAGACGCTGGAGACAGGAAGCAGGGACCTGGCTACCGGCGCAACAGACGCAGACGCGGAGATCCCCGATTTACAGGCTCGAGAAGGTGGAAGGCAGGGAGGAGCATGCTTTTGGAAGAGATAGAACCCGTGTCAAAGAATCGGATGGATGTTAGAAAACTTGGACATTCGGCCACTGACATTAAGGCCGATACGCAGGTTGAACAGCAGACGCTGCAGATGCAGCAGACGGGAGACGGAGTCGGGAGGTGGCCGGGCTGGGGAGGCCGCGGGAGTCCCAGGTATCCCAGGCACAAGGAAAAGATGCTAAGTGTGAGATAGGCAAAAAATATAGCAAAAAAAAATGATAAAGGCAACGATTCCAGAACGGTTAGAATCTGAGCAAGGCGAATGCAAGTCAGGTCACTCGTGGTCTTGTCTTAATAGGAAACCGAAACCCAAAGACGAGGAGAAACGCTGAATGAATGCAGCCAGAGGGGAAAGTCAGCACCCCCGAGCGAGAGACCGAGACTGACAGACGGCAAATGTCGGGAATACGGACAGCCAGAGAGCGATGCAGGTGGTCCGAGAAAATGCTCGTCCACTCCGCGGAGCGTAACTTCTCTTGCAAACCGAAGGCAGCACCTTTCAAACACAGCGTCACCGACTGCGTGGAGCATGGCATGAAAGAACTCTGCACCGTGACCGAGGGCTTTGCTCCAATAAGCGGCCAGCGCGTGAGAACAGAGGCCACGCTGCTGCCGGCCGCGGCGGGAATGAATTCACGTGCAGTGCTGAGTATCTGACGAGATGTCAGAAACGCACACTTTGTGGTCCGTTTCTATGACATTAAAGAGCAGGCAGCACAAGGATGTTTTCGAATTCAGACGGACGCCTGCCTTCAGGGCTGCCGACCCAGAGCGGCTTCCAGCGTTTCGGGGGAGCTGCAGGGGCCGTGCCTGGTGGACGCGGTTACGTGAGTATAGTTACCTGTAAAAGTCATCAAGTCCTAGGCTTGAGAAATTTGCCCTCAGGTTTTAATGTCACGTCTAAAATTTTAAGATATATGAAAAATCTACTACTTAGAAACTTCAAATATATTTCAAAAATAATTTGAGCCCACTAAGATAAACTTCGATACGAATTACCAAAAATCAAATTCAGCAATGGAAATGTTGTTATATGTCAGAAACTGTTGGCATCAGCCAAATTTTACTCCGAGAATATTCATCGCCTAAGATGATTCTCTTGTTAAATAAGAATGACTAATAACTATTGCATAATGTGAAAGAACCAAAGAAGAAATCGCCTCCAATCAGCGTCATGTGACATGTGCTTGCAAACCCTGCCCCTCGCATGCTGGGAGCGGGTCTACATGCTCGGTCACACCCGGGTGACGCTGCGCGCATCAACTGCACCTCCCAGGAGACAGAGGACGTCCCGTGTTCACCGACGCTAACATACAACCTTGGCCGCCTGGTCACGGAGGTGGACGCCCCGCCTGCCTTGTGCAATTGTCGACAATCGAGGGGTTAACACTTAACCCCTGGGAATATTTGCTCTTGGTCGACCTTTGCCCAGTGATTCCAACATCTGCTGGTGAGTCTAATCAATTATCTCTGCAAGACTTGCGAAATCATGATCTTCTAATCCTTCATTTTTCCTTCGTTCGTTCATCTATAAAGAAAAGCGTTTTCCGCCAACAGCAGATGTGCTGAAGCTTCTCTGCAAGGCAGAGGAAAGCGAGGATCTTCGCCGTGCTGAGCCACACTCACTGTCGGGGAGAGCTGGGGGGGTCACCCTGAGAGAGGTCAAAGGGCAAACTCCCTTTGTTCCCTGTTTTCTTTAACCCATTCAGTGCGTAAATGCTAATTATGTTAAGGACATCTGAAGCATGCTCCAAATATTCACTTTCCCTTCCCTAGTCCTCAAGTCTGCGTCTCTCCTCCCAGTGCCCCCGCCTCGCTCCATCCTCGCGTCTGGGTGACTGTCTGCGACCTAAGACCTCGGCTTCCCACTCCCGGGTTTTCTCCCGCTTGGCTCCACACGCCTGGGCCACACTCGAGGCAAGTGACCTCCAGATGGGAAATGTGACCCACGTCCCCTGAAGATCGAAAGGGCACAGCCTGGGGGTGAGGGGTCAGAGAGATGGAGAGTATGTGCTGGGATACAGGGGAAAACACCAGGTATGAAGAGCGAGACTCGTTTTCCGGAAACCCCCACGGAGCACGGGGCCTTGCTGAGGCTGCGCCCGCCGGTCTGGACCAAGCTTCACTCTCCACCTCTGACCTTCTGTCCTGCACGAGAAGCGGCTTTTTCAGTCGACCCAAAATGTAAAAATTTAATGAAATTAGGATGTGTTGAAAGGGGAATGTTTTGAAACAAGTCGCCTTTTCTGATGTCTTTCCTTTCACCAGTCCTGTTGCCGGGATTGCTTTTGGAACTTTCTTTTCAGTAAGACTCGTATGTCTTTTTCAGAAGTGGCTTTTTAAAAACTTATTCAAGCTTAAGGATTCAAGTATTATTAAAAGCAGGAGCTGTGAGTTGCTACACATGTGTCTAGTAAGAACGGGTTTTCATCATGGTGTGTGAAGACCACGTTGTCCAACATCCGGACACAGTGACTCCACCTGCTCCTTGGCCACATTGTATTGCTGGTAATTGGGGGCGATTCAACAACCAGCCGTAAGTGCTAACAGAGACTGATACCAAAACCAAACGTGGTGGGAGGGAGCCCAGAAAATGGGTTTAGGTGACTTGGGACATCCTGCCCTCCCTAGCCCCTTCGTCTCAGATGCCCACAGACATCTTCAAAGACCAGGAGTTCTCAGAGCGTAGAGACTTCCAGATCATAAGATAAAAATCTAAAATATCGTGACCTGGGAACCATTTAATTAAAACGTAACATTTTGAAGATACATTCTACTTGTAAAAATGAAAACAGTTTCTAAGGAGCCAACCGATAAGTCTCGAGGAACACGTGCTGGGGAAAGCGGGACTTAGAGCCCACGAACGGGACGACTTCACTGACCAGGAGGAGGAGGAACCCCTGAGACGCACCCTCCCTGCGGAGCTAGTCCCCACCTCCCCACCCACCGCCCCGAGGGAGCAGGACTCTCCTCCTGTCCTGTCTGCCACCTGTCAACCATCCTCAGATCTGTGTCAGGTTTTG
>VBSM01000361.1:107431882-107449396 GCA_008086735.1 Cheirogaleus medius | reverse complement strand
AGGTCTCCCCTGTCACCCGAGGTCTCCCCTGTCACCCGAGGTCTCCCCTGTCACCCAGACATAAACGCAGCTGTTGCCTGACTCCCGGCAGTCGAGATGAAGTTGGGCATCTTTGAAAGTTTAACCGACTCCTTCAAATCATCAGTTATTGGTTATCCTATTCATATTTCACACATTGAAATACTTCAATATTTTTCTAAGACTACAATTGTGTACTCACAATTCATTGCTAAATGTAAAGGTAATTTAATTCTTGTGAGATGCACAGTCTCCATTACACACATAAGAACATGTCACTTAGTAAGTGGTGACGGTAGAGTTTGTTATTTTGAAATAAAAAAATATTCAAAAGACAGAATATATTCAATATATGTATAATTTATGTTGCTTATTGAGTTTTCAATCCTTTTACATTTAGTCAAATGCAAAGTGCCGATCGCAGAACCAAATTTAAAGTACTGACTTCAAGTTTCATTTCATTTCAACAAAATGGGAAGGTTTGGGTCAAAGAAAAAAACTTCCAAGCATTTCTGGTCATTAATCATGTCTCATAACGAGCTTCTTCAAAGAGTTAATGGCAACTGTGGTTTGACATTTCTCTGAAATCCCAGTGATTGAGCGAGAAACAGTTTCATGTAAAACATATTTGCCAGAATGTTTCAAAAATACCTTAAGATGTTATTTTCTCGGAAGTGAGAGGTGCGTGTCTCACCCCGCCCGTCGGCAGGTACTGCGGAAGCCAGAGACCCGGAACCACCTGACACCTGAGCCGGCCCCGGCCCCCCCAGAGGACAGTGTGCCCACAGCCCAGAAAACGGGCACTGCCACTGAATCCCGCCACATGGAGACGTCCCGGCTGCGGACTCCGCAGGGCAAACGCGGGGTCCAGTCCTCCACGACGGCCCTGGGCTGGCTCCAGGTTGGGGGGGGTTCTCCCGCGGCTGGTCCTGGAGCCTTTTGTATCCCCCCCCCGTGGATGACACCGTTCAGTGTCCACCTACACCTCTCACCCACAGCGTGCACACGCACAGTGCCCGTCTTCCATCGAACAAACCGCACGTCCTTGCAGGTGGAGAGGCGCGTGTGGCGTGGCCACCAAAGGCACTTCCGGAGCTGAGCAGAGGCGTCTCCAAGCCCCTCTGAGCTTCCGGCTTTTGCTCTGCGAGGTCTGGCGTGTAGACAGCGTGCAGCATCAGCGTGTGGCCTGCGGTGATGTCACGGCGCCACCCAAGTGCTCGGATTCGCAGTGTTCACTAGGAAGAGGATCTCGCCACCCGTGCGTGCCGCGGCAGAGTGGTGGGGAGCGCGGGGCCGGGGACACACACGTCCTCACGGAGGCCGGCGTCACATGCGGCAGGTGCTTTCTTCAGTGAGCATGGGTTCTGTGAGTGAAGTGGGGCCTCGTCACCTGCCTTCCAGCTTCCTGTGACCCCCAGCCAGAGAGAGCCAGGTGGCGATGCCCTCCCGGAGCCCGGTGAGGGGCGGGGCCGGGCTCTCTGCTCCAGCCCAGCCACACACAGCCGATTTCTGTCTCAGTCTTCATGTTTTCAGTTGTAATTAAAATCCAAATAGAGGGATGAAGAGTGCCAAGGTAGATGGTAACAGTTACAAAAATTCTAAGAGTCAGGGGACCTCCCAGCATCGCTGAGCTTCTTTCTCCCACCCCACCCACCAGCCTTTGTCCCCTCTCTCCCCCTCCCCCTCCCACCTGTCTCTGTCTCTGTCTGTCTTTGTCTCTCTCTCTGTCTCTGTCTCAATCTCTCTCTCTGTCTCTCTCTCTCTCTGTCTCTCTCTCTCTCTGCTTTGCTTTCGATGTCTCTGTGTCAGCTCTCCTACCTGCACACCTGGCAGGTTCCCCCCCAGCTGCTGGGGCCAAGGGGCCGTCTCCACAGAGGTCCTGGAGAGACGTCAAAGGGGAGGGAGACAGGGACCCTAGAGAAGCTGACGAGCCAGGCTTGGGTCACAAGTTTCCTCCTGGACCAGAGTTGTTCTCGGGGCTGGGGGACGGTGGGGGACGGGGTTTGCCCAGCCCCTGCCATGGCGCCGCGTGGACACTGCGTGGGCTCTGCCAGCCCCAAAGGCCACGCAGCTGGCAGGGACATGGTTTTGGGCAAACTGACTCTTGTTTACTACAGGAGTCACAAAAAGTACCAAGCTCCAATGATTACGTGTGTGTGTGATTTTGGATAGATGTGCGTGTGTACGTGTGTTTGTTTCTGTGTGTGTGTGCACGTGAGTGTGATTGTGTGCGTGTATACGTGTGTTTGTTTCTGTGTGTGTGTGCACGTGAGTGTGATTGTGTGTGTGTACGTGTGTTTGTTTCTGTGTGTGTGTGCGTGTGAGTGTGATTTCCCATAAACGTCCCTGTCTTCACATGGGCTTTCCAGACGTGTAGACATAAGCAAACGTATGTTGTTCGAGTCATCAGAGTATTTTAAACCATTAGGGTAGACAAATCCTTGCCCGCATGAGGCTAGTGGTCTATGCACAGCCGGAAATTACCCAGGAGAAGAGAGAATGTAAATCACTGTGGATTATTCAGAAATTGAATTTTTAACAAACAGGTAAGTTCCAAGCTCTCTTGTGGTTGGTCGTAACTCCAATCTCCGAGTCCTGAAGATCTTCACCCCGAGCTAGTCTGCTAAGAGTGAGGCCTTCTCTCCCACCTGCCATGCCCTCTCGCTCACTGACGGGTTAAGAATGTTCACTAAAAACCTTCTGGATGCTACACGCTATCGCAGGAATTGGAATGCGTCAAGTAATGTTAGACATAAGACTTATTCCTTAAGCAATAAGGCTCTGTATTTCCTAACAGCTACCCCCAGAAAAAACGCCATCTACGCCCAGAAAACACTGCTTGATCCTGTGGCCCTAGAGACACTGTTAATACCGCTTTCATTATTTTTCATGTTGCACTTAACAGTGTATTTTTACGAGAGCATTGAGTTACTTAAACATTATCTTCTACGATCAACATATATTCAAAAGATCCTGTTGCCCTTTAGTGAGACATGGTTTTGTTCAGTGACATTCGAGTCATGGACTGCATCAGAAGCCGGGAACACCCCTGTCCCCTCTCCCACTTATTTTCTCTCTAGGGTGCTCTTTGCTCTCTGACACACCATAAGACGTGCTTATTTATCATATCGAGTGTCCCCTCTCCTGCTGGAGTGTGAGTTCCACGAGGAGCTTAGCAGTTCTGTCTCTACGATTGGGTCCATCTTTGGGAGGATATTTAGGGAGCAGCCTTGCTCACTGAGACAGTACTAGATTCATGCTGCATTTGGGGCTATCTGGCCGGGCCGGGGGGGATGGGAAAGTACAAATTAGACGGTGCGTGTGAAGGTCTCAGGCGTCCACTGCCAGGGAAGTGCCCGTCACGCCTACTTAGTGGGCCGCTGGGAGATGCGGGGGTCGGGGGGGGGGTACAAAGCGAGGAGAGTGAGTCCTGGGATCCGGCACACAGCGTGACTGATGTGAACCTGCCCGTGGCCACCTCTCTGGGGACCAGGGCACACCCCTCCCTGCACCGAGTCACTGTCCTCGTGACGGTACAGTGAGCACGGACAACAAGAACCAATGAGACTGTGGCGCACACGGCGAAGGGTGTTTTGAATGCACGACTTCATGCACGTCACGCAAAGATCTCAGTGCCGGTGTCAAGAAGTTCAGATGATTAAACAGCGTGTTCAAGGCACAGAGCTGGTGGTGGTGGAGCTCCGGTGGCTCCAAACGCTCGCCTGTCCACCCCCCACCCTGGCACGCAGGATCGAGCCTGAGACGCGCACAACTGGCATCAGAGGGCGGCTCCATCCGGAGACTTCAGCAGGGAGGGGGGAGGGGGAGGGGATGCTTCTGGACCCTGGAGGGTTTTTGTTGTGACCCAGGTTGTGGTTGTACAAGTACCTGTACTCTCACTTGTCAGTCGGTCAGCTGGAGATTTGTGTGTGTTTTGCTGTATGTTTGCTACATGTCAGTTTAACCACTTCAGAACAAGCGCTGACAGCCACAGATGACGCGCACAGCCGAGCGTCGACTTTAGCCGACAGCCGTGATATGAAGGCGCACAGCTGAGCGTCAACTTTAGCCGACAGCCAAAAGCTTTTGCTTTTATAGCTTTTATCTCTGCAGCTGCAGTGTGTACGTTCAGCTAATAAGTTACTACGAATCTGTGACCTTTTAACGAGTCCTTAGTAGGAGTTATTATAGTTATTTTCCTAAAGCTGCCTGTAAAGTAAAACAAGCTTTCAGTGCTTTAAAGCTTTCCTCATCACACAAGAGCAAAACGGATGCGTCGTCAATGCGCAGCACACACTACCGTGCGGACTGTGAGTGCCGGCTGTGGGCGAGGCTTCTCAGTGAGCGCCGTACCGAAGTGGTTAAAAGATTGTCCTCAGAATTAAGCTTGGGGGATGGAATAAACTGACTTATCCCCTCACAAAGCGAGTTTCCTGACTTTGGCCCAGTGTCAGAGCAGAAGCGTCCGCGGACGTTCTGCGGGAGTGAGCTCAGCCCCGAAGGCGGGATGACTTCATCCTTGTGAAATGCTGGGAAGGGTGCCGTGGAACATACCGAGTGTTATGGATCTTTATAAAAACTGCATTAAAATGATAACTTTGCAAGTGGATGGAGAAAGCCATTGCTGGTGATAAATTTATGGCAAGATAAATTGGGAAACAGACACACAGTATGCAATGAATTCTTAAAGAAAATGGAAAAGAAAACGAAAATCGATGGGGAAATAAAATAGGCAAGTCCTTTAAAAAGTATATAAGACTTGCCATAGAAAACCGCTGTTCAAACACTCTGGGTCAAAGTCTAACCCCGTGCGATCCCGTGGCGAGCGCCGGCCAGGGAACCGTGAAATTGCGGGTTTGCGTTGCTTGAGGTGCAGACGCGAGGAGGGTTCCTGAGGACCAAGGTACTGCTCTTTTTCCAAGCAGGGTCTGGGCAGAGGAACGTGAAACTGTAATTTCTTACTGCACTTGTTAACTGAGCGTTGTCATGAAAGAACCATCTTGATGGAACAGCGGTCACAGCAGGGCTAAGCCCCTTCGTTCCTGCAGTGAACTTTCAACTTGACCCGTTCTTCCAGCGGCATCGGTTGCACCTAGACTTCGAAAGCAGTCCCAGTATGAGTTTGTCCTCAGTGCAATCTCGGATGAACTCTAGAGTTGGACAGAAGGGATTTTATGTGCATAGATATGAAAAAATAATAAAGCCAGCTGAAATTGCCTCTGGAAATAAATCTACCAATGTTATTAATGAAAGAAGATCTCCTCTTACTGGGAAGAATACAATTTAAAGCAAACTGCAAACACGGTAAGTATCTCTGTCACATTCCTCCCTGTATTTTACTCTTGTTGAGTGAAATGAGCAGGAGGCTGTAGCTTGAGGCTGTTTCTGTATTTTGAGTTCCTTCGCCACAGGCTGCAACCTGACTCAGGAAGCACTTGTGCCCAGACCCAATCAGTAGTTTACTTTTTGTAACAAACTGCCAAGTTCCAGCCAATCACAAGCAGGCGAGGGCCAGCCAATCTCAGGCAGCCAACTGTCACGCCGTGCCCAATGAGGCACATGCTTGGCTGTGGCCAGGCGGGGATTTCTTCTTTGCCTGGAAGAGCTCCCTGCTCACCCTGGGGCAGAGCCCTCTGATAAACTCTGTTAAACTTAATTTGTCTAAACTTTCTTTTAACACTCTGTAAGTAGCATTTTTAAAATTCGTAACCAATCACCTGATTTTGTGATCTCTTGTTAACGTCTTTTTCCTCCACCACACTTGAGGTTGGAGAGAGCGTCTGTCTTGTGCACGGTGTATCTCCAGCACCCAGGACAGTGGGCGGCGTGAGACAGGGAACTATCGAATGCTGCGTTCACAAACATGAGCCTGGTGAGAATGGCGGTAGGCTCCGTGGATTGTTTAGGCTTCCAAGAAGTAGCGGTCCTTTTGCCTGCTTTGTCAAAGATGAGATGGCAATATGCCATCTGGGTTCTCTGTCCTGCGGTATGTGAGTACTATGGAGCGCTACTCAGCCATGAAAAATGATGCACTAGCTCCTTTGTAACCATGGAGCTGGAGACCATCCTTTTAAGGGAAGTTTCGCAAGAATGGAGAAACAAACACCACATGTGCTCACTATTAAATTGGAACTAATTGGTCAACACCCAGGCACGTATACGGCAATAAAACTCAACAGAAACCAAGCAGGTCAGAGGGGGAGGAGGGGATGGGTAAATTCACACCTATCCGGTACGATGCACACTATCAGGGGCATGGTCACACTTATAACTTTGACTCAAGCTGCACAAAACCAAATCATGTAACCAAAACGATTGTACCCCATCCCATAATATTCTAAAATATCAATAAGGACCCTTGGGCCTTAAGCTCCTGTGGGCAGAAAGCAGTCTGAGAAGACTGTGCAGCCCCCAAAGATGGGGTATCTCCCAAGCCCAAATCAAACTGGGCCGAAGAAGATGATGGATAAGGAAGAACATTTGAGAGGAAGAAAACAGAGAAAGAAGTAGTGGTCCTTGATCTCAAAGAAGATAAAATCTAGTTAGGGAGAAAAGTTTAGTGGTGTAGAACAATTGTAAATATATATATATATATATATGACATTGAGTAGGTGTCCAAAAATGGGTAGGATTTGGATAGATATTGCAAAATCCAGGGACATTTCAAGCAAAGGGACAGATAGAAACAAGACCAACAACAGTGACTTCATGAGGGACGGTGCAGATGCCCCACTTGGAACGGGCAGGACAGTTAAGTGCGCGTCTGTGAGCCGTGGGCAGAGGACAGGACTGGGCAGTGCCAGGCACACAAGCTTCAGCTGACGCGGTTACAGCAGAGCGTTACGATGACGGCGGACGTGGGATGGATTTTAGGAAGAAAGACTGGAATCTGCGAAGTCATTGTCAAAGCAAATCCTACAAACCAGGCAAGGTTTTCAATTTGAATGGTGGCAACAATTAGAAACAAGAGGAAGAAAATGATGTGAGAGGAATTTTGATGAAAGAAGCAGTGTCATGTTACCCTCTGGTTGTGGATGACAAAAGCGTGGTATAAAATAACACTGAACTGCAAAGCGTTTGTGTGATTTTTGAGGAGGCTGTTTCCATGGCTGAAGACTTTTGGTGGGTGTACCACAATCTGGGAATGGCAGGGAGAACGGCGAGCTCGGTTTTAGAGGTGTTGGTTTTGTGCAAGAGTGGAAAATCCCAGTGGAGCTTTCCATCTTTAAAAAAAATCACAACAAGTCTGGTCATCATGGTTGTTGATGTTGTATACACGCATTCCTGTGGGGTCACAGTTTTCCTAGCTATAAAGTTTCACTGTCCCGTGACACATGAAGTGTACGGTTGGGAGGAGACACGTGTGGGGATGGGTAAGGCCACGAGGGTGGACGGGCTCTCTGCGGGGCCGCACTCACGGGTGGGGGGAGAGACGCAGGGTGTGACCTGGGCAGTGAGTGCCGCTCGCGCGTGAGAGGGAGAGAATCCAGCAGCGAACGTGAGCCGAATAGTTGTCAAGGATGTGCTGCTTGCATTTAAGAGGACTTTTCCAAGAGGATAGAAGTGCCGTACAGTTTCAGGCAGCGGTTGGGAATTTGAGGAGAGATCCCATCCAGGAGTTTTACTTCCAATACCGTTTTGTGTAGGAGCATGGATTGCAGACTTCATCATCGCCGCAAAGCTACACACTGAATTTTTACTTCAAGTTAAACATTCGACTCCAGAGACAATTTCATGGACACAGAACACAGGAGAATTTTCATTCGCCCAAATGAAAAGTAGTCATTTATACTCAAACCTAACAAAGTGTGCTGGATTCAGATCTGAGTTCCAAAACACCGCTCATCGAAAAAACCCTATTTCGGTTCTCCAGTCTTCATTTTTATTATTTATTATGTCGGTTGTTCCCGGAGCTGTGCCTGAGATGCCTTAGGCATGTGGGAAGTAAATCTCGAAACTACGGACATAGTTATGAACTCTGATGGAAACGGGCACGTTGCGGTTTTCTGTGTAGCAAGAAGAGCGTGAGTCCAGGAGGGCTGTCTCAGAAGACCTAGGCTGCTTCCGAGAAGAAAAGACAGCGTGTGCAGTGGCTGTCCCAGCACATGGAAATGGGACGGGAAGTATTATCAGTATTTTCACAGACGTTTTAACATCTTTACAAGGAATTGGAAAAGCAGTAGAGGAACAGTGAGCACAAGAGACAGAATAAAAGACGGAGAAGGAGCCAGCGCACAAATGTGTCGAGAGGAGCCCGGATGTGCCAGAGACTTCACTGCGCATGGACCGGGCCAGGCGGGGAGCTGCGTGTGCCCCCCGGGGGAATGGATAGGGAGGAACAAGAAGACATGCTCACTGAGAGATAGAACTATCGACATCTTGCTAGATTGGGTTTGGTTTAGCTTAAATCTTAGTGATAAGGGCCATTTTCCCCCCTGTAAACCATTTTCCAAAGCTTGCAAATAAGTGCCATTTTTAGCTTTGTAGCTTAAGTCTCTGTCCCCATCCCAAAGGCAGGGGACGATTCACGTGTGCTGGTCAGTGCACTCGGACGCTGTTACGAGGCCATGAAACCATTCTTGGTGCTGCTGACTTGCTAAGAATATCCACTCAAGCGAGCCGTGCCAGGAAGCTTGGAAACCGATTTTTCTTGGAGCTCAAGGCCTCTAAAGTTCTGAGTATTCACAGCTTGTGACCTAGGGATTGTGTTTGTCCAAAAGGAACCACCTATCTGACTTCCTGGAAGGCTCCCGGAGTTAACGCCAGGTCTGTATCACGAGAGTCCCCCAGCCCTGAGTGCAGCGGCCACTCTCAGGACACAGGTGGCCTGTCTGTCACTTCCTCCCTCGAATGCATCCACCTGCCCATATCAGAATTAAAGGGGGATTAAATTGTGACCAAGCACTTCTCTTGCTATTTAACAATTTAACACAACTTAACAACTTAACAAAAGCCACTTTCCTGTGTCTGTTTGTAACTTTGAACTTCAGAATCTGTGACTAAGCTTGCAAACCATCTCAGGGCTGCCCTCAAATAAAATGGTTTAACCAGCAAGTTTTCTGTAGCCACTGGCAACATTGTATTTGTGCTACCTGCTCCCAGGGGTACAGGGAACCAGAATTCATGGTCCTGTCACCAAGCGCCTGAATTGTGGCACTTACTTGCTCCTTCTGAGACATGTCAGAGGATGCAAACACACAAATGATATTGATGATTATGGAAATTATAGTTACATATTATCCACTTATAGTAACAACATGTCATGCTAATATAAAATTCACAATTTTATTTAATTTACCACATTAAAATTCACCAATTTATTTCATTTTCAATTCACCCATGAAATAGGTCTTATTTTCTATATTTTAAAGATGAGAATATTAGTTTATGCAACTTAACAAAGACCACAAAACAGCTAGGACCAGGCATAGGTCTTCTCACGGAGAGATCAGTGCTCCGTTCACATAACACAACTGCTTTCTCCATCAACTGCCTGAGCGACATAATTTAAAACTCATCATAAAACCATACTTTTTAAATGCTAGTAGTTTTATGATACTAGCACAAGAACAAATGGACCGAAGGAAAGGAGGGGCTGAGGAATACGGCCGGATTTTGCAGCACAATAAAAATTCTGAAGCAAAATTATCTCATCATGATCATCCGCAAATCAGTTCTCACATGAGCTTAAGAAGTGTCTTATTTACTGGGAATCGGCACAAATGCAACGCATCACTAAAATGCATGTGCACATAATACATGCATACACACACGTGCATAAATGCACACATACACACATGCATACGTGTACACATACAAACATGCACACACATGCATATATGTACACGTGCACACATGAACACACGTAAATACAACCATAGTGTGTGGCAACACTAAGTGACAAACAAAAACAGAGGAGGAATGACTTAGAGGGAAGACCGGCAGTGAAGGTAACGCATCCTCCCTATGTGGATTCGGTACATGTGTCATTCCCCACCCTGCTAATACCACCCTTGTAGAGCGGTGGTTAGGAACACCACGTGGAACCAGGCAGCCCAGATTTGAGTCCTGGTACTTTGCGATCTCGATGCCAGTTACAACCATCGTGATCCTTCGGAAAGTTAACTGACCTGCGTTCAATGCCATCAATTGAAATACGGGAAAAGCAGCCACGCTGCCTCCCAGGGTTTGTGAAGATTGGGTGAGCGCGTGGAACAGTGGCTGGAACACGATAAGGGCTCAATGGGTGTCGGCAATGTCGTATTCTGGCCTCGTGAAACTTGAATATTTCCAGAGGAAATTTAGAGTTTACATAATAGGAGAAATTAAGTGTACAGACCCTGGTGTTCAGTACAGCCTTGGCCCCAACCACGCCGCTTCATACTTTTGCACTGGGGATTAAGTTTCAACGTGGATTTTGGAGGGGATGCTATCTTTCAAATCATAGCTGACATATATATATATATACATATATATATATATACACATATATTAAATGTGTTAGTGAACTTACATACAGAAATCTAGAGTAATCTTGCACCTAACGGAAGATTCGAGAAACAGGAAAGGGAGAGCTATGGTTTTTCCACCGTTAAGGAAAAGCCAGAGCCTACCTGATGTTGTCGCACATTGTTAGAATGTTCAAGAGTCTTTTCAGGACACTGTCCAGTCAAACATTTTACAGGAATTCTGATGATCACAATGAGTAATTTGGAATGGGACCCAATTTCTCCTGAGATGCCACTGAGTCCCAGGAGTGAGGGGATCCCTCAGGAGTCCCCCCCTGGCGTTCTGCTTGTGGGGGCGGGGCGTGTGTCTGAGCGAGACGGGTGAGGGGCGAGCCCTGCCCAGCTCCCAGCCCGTCCTGCGTGTCCTCGCCGCCCGTGGTGAGCTAGGACAGGGGACAGAGCACAACACCCACATGGTGACCTTGACCACCTGCCTGATCGCGGGGCGTGGATGGGCCGCACGGCGATCACCCCGTGAGCTGCACGGCAAGAGCATATCAGAGAGCGAGACACTCAAGAACACGGAGGGGAAGACACGGAGACACCACCCGTCTCTGCAGGAACACCCACGCGTGGGAAAGTGAAATCGCATGTCCATTCTGAACTCAGGAACGTGGAAATCAGCGCCTCACTGAATGGAGTCAAGAAACGTGTGTGATGCAGAGTATGAGACACGGTTTTCTCTGCGTGCGTTCACACCTGGCGCTATTCCCAAGTGCACCTGTAGGCACCGAGTCTCCTCTGCCTGGGAATACCTCCCCCTCCTTCCAGGCCGTGCTGACCTACCTCCTCTAGTTTCCCACAGCACGTGTTCATTACAGAGCCAAAGACGGTGTGTATTTCAGCCCACCTGAGCAGGCAATTGAACCAGGTACGTCAACGTGGAATCCTAGACCTTTTTGTTCCTGGAAGTAAACTGTTTCTAATTCTCCCTTCTACTTGAAATGCATGCTGTCATCGCATGCCAGAATTCTCTGCCCTTCAGCTTCCTCCAATATCCTTTCCCCTAATCTTTAAAGTTCTGTTTTTCTCTTAGGCAATGCATTTTAATAACCGCTCGGTCTAACACACACTCCAGGAATCCTTGGAAAGCTTCAGAGTCTTAACTAGGATCATCAGGCATGGAATGATTTCTGTAAAGAAACATTTGTTTTTTTCTTGAGTGTGTTCAGAAATCACTTCCTTTTCTCTCGCAGGACATGGAGAAGTACTTTATTGTTTTTCTTAGGATGACAGAATTCTCCGAATTATCCAGGGAAGGACACAGCAGAGCTGCTTGTCACGAATTTCCTTCCGCAACCACACGGGACGGGACAGGCGGGTGAGCCGGGAACAGAGCTGCAACGCATTTCAGAAGGAAGGTCCAGATGTGAAGATGAAATGCGGTTATAGGTCATACAAGCGTTTTACAAAAGTAAAACAAAATTAAATTAAATGACATTAAAATACAAAAAAAAAAAAAAATCAAGAAGAGAAGGAAATCCAAAGGGGCCCGGAAAATAAAATGAAACTCTATGGAAAATGCCCAACTGTAGAAAACAGTCTCATTTTTTATTATCTTTTCTGAGAGAAATTTTTGGAGGTGGGTTTGATTCCTTTCTTTGCAATTAGAGTTATTGGCAGAGCCAGTTTAAGAAAATAGTCTATTTTGAGATTCATCAGTTTTCAATATACTGTTGTAAATATTCTGTACCTAAAACACACGGTCATTTTTCAGGATTGTAGTTTGGGGATATTTCGTAATATGTCTGCATAGAACATGTTTTTCTTTTAATGGTAGTTATAATAAACTAAAAGATGATTATTTCTATTTAATTTAAAGCTGAGTGTGTGCATATGAGTCGTCTGAGTGTGTGCATGTGAGAAGAAAGAGAAAGAGAGAAAAATATCATTAAGATGTTTTTGAAAAGTATACAGCAGGTTGTGAGCTTCTGCTAAAGTCTTACTGTGCATCACTCATGTTCTGCAAAAATGCCAAAGATGCGGCATTTACAAACGATATCCTCATATTCATTCCTTAGAGTCCGTTCCGGTCCATTCCTTAGAGAAACATCAATTCAACATCAGCATGGGATGAGAGGCTCCCGTGAAAACAGCCTAAAGCGTTCTTTAACACAAATGTGATTTAACAACACAAAGAGAATGTTACTTTGGACTAAAGTGCAATAGGTTCTTCATCAACCGTCATGCACTTCAACTTACTTTGTGTAGAATTAGAGTTTTGAAGGGTGAATTAGGATTCAACAGAACAAATACCAGTTTGTGCAAAGACAAGGCATGGGAAGGTGTGACTCGCAGGTGGGCTTGCGCTGGTCTGTTTATACTCTGTCACCTGACACGTCTCTGTGGTCGTGTCAGCCAAGATCGTCCGTGGGAGGGAGATGGCTTGCGTGACCTCAGAACAGAGCGAAGCTAACTGGCCCACGTGGTGTGATGGGACCGCCATCCTGACCTCATCGCCGCGGCGACCTAGCAAACTGAGTTACAGCCACAGCTGCTTTGGTAAATACTGACGCTCTCATGCTCATCTTTGATTATTTAGAGTCTATTTTAATAGCAACCACCCACTCTGTGATCACCTGCCAACCTCGCGGTGCAGAGCTCCGAGCATTGTCCACACAAGTCCATTCAAAGTGCTGTGCTCCTTGCTCAGTGCTCAGAATAGCAAACATAAAACAAGATGATGGAAAGCATCGCCTATACCCACGAATGGTCACTTTCGTTATCTGAAATGTGTCACGTTGGTATATGCTCTTACGACATTATGCCTTGATATTTTAGAATAATGTATACTGATGATACTTGATTATGGAAACAACAAACAGCATTGAAAGGGAAATGGATGCAGAAAAGCCGCCCTTATCCGTGAGAAACTAAGAGTGGCGGATACCAGAGGCACTGCTGGGCTGATCTGGATGAGAGGACCTTTTGTGGATTGTCCCAGAGCCAGAGAGGCTTCCTGGGGACAAAGCCTGGGCCTCCCAATCCCCGCGGCAGGAAGGCAAACCTCTCAAAGGACGTTGGCCTCTCCAAGGTCGAGGTGAGTTCAGCCAAGCTGCGAGCAACGGTGGACGTGGTGGGAAGGATTAGAAGCTGGAACATCACCAGATGAAACAGTATTTTGTTTATGCTGAAAATTATCCATGGCGCGACACCAACTTTATGGAGAAAAGACAGAGAAAGGCAGCGAGGCAGGGACTGAAAACAGCGTCTGCACAGCCCTGCCTGTTCTCACGCTGCCCGGGGTCCAGGGCCTGACTCGGCCAGTCCACCCTCCTCCTGGACCAATCGCCTGTTCAGTGACAAGAGCCTGGCCCGCGTGGAGCAGTGGAGACCGGGCTCCGCGGGCTGTTCGGGCGCAGGCGGGCTCACGCTTACCCGAGCAGGGGACCAACACGCTCAGGTTCACACGACGCTCACTCTCTCCAGAAACAAGAAATACCAAAACATCATGAGAACGTTTCCTATCCCATGCCTTTCTGCTTGCAGTGTTCTATACACCACCAAAATCATGAGATAGGCAAAGAAATGTGAGCCTCACAAAGAAGATTAAAAAAAAAAAATCCACAAATGGTTTTCTGGCTCCAGGATTGGAGCCGGCAGAGGAGACTTTGAGAGTGATTGTTGCAGCGATGTATGGGGGAAGGAAAGAGTGAGTGAGCAGAGGAGGGGAGAGGCAGATAAAAGCAAGCAGGGAGAAGCATCCACGTCGACAGCAGAGATCGCAGTGACGAGAGCTGAAACATTAGACGTGCATTTGACAGGCCAACGGCAGCTGAAGACAGATGTTTGCATCTGGAAATGTATCTGTAGAAACTGTTTACACCAGAGCTCGGGGACAAACATGAAAAGCTGCCCTGGGTGCCAACGTCGACAGGCCGACACTCAGGTGTCAGCTCTTGACAAGCAGAGCAAAGCCGGGACTTTACAAAAGAAAGCCGAGTTGGTGGGTGAGCGCCGGACGTTGAGGTCTGCAAGCTGCGGCTGCCCAACGCTCAGACAGGTGACTGATTTTGTAAACAGATGACATAAACTTACGGTATCAATAAATACAGTACAATATTGCAAATTTATTTTGTCTTTCTCATGATTTTCTTAACAACATCATCTTCTCTCTATCTTACTTTATTATAAGAATCCAGTATATTATACATGCAGCAAACAGAATATGTGTTAATCAACTGTTTATGTTATCGACAAGGCTTCCGGTCAACAGAAAGCTATTACCGTGTTTCCCCGAAAATAAGACAGGGTCTTATATTTATTTTTCCTCAAGAAGACACCCTAGGGCTTATTTTCAGGGGATGTGTTATTTTTTTTAAGTACGGTACAACAATCTACATTTATTCAAATATAGTTAAGTCGTCTTCTTCTGGAACATCATCACAACTCTCCAAACCCTGAATTCCATCCTGAATTTCTTGCGACTCTATTTCCTTTAGAACCATTGGCCCCAATCTCTCATGTCGAGCAATAGAGCTCTCATGGGGCAGATGAGAAGGGCTGCTCGTCGTCTTTACTGCTCCTCGACGAAATGCATGGGTTGTGCAGATACCCTGCGTAGCCACGCTCACCACTAGGTCTTATTTTCGGAGTATGGCTTCTATTGCGCAAATGCTTAGAAATCCTGCTAGGGCTTATTTTACGGGTAGGTCTTATTTTAGGGGAAACACGGTAGTAGTTAAGTTTTGGGAGAGTCAAAGCTGTATGTGGATTTTGACTGTGTATGGGGAGGGATTCCTGTCTCTAATACCTGCTTTATTCAAGAGTCGACTGTACTTATAATTAATTACTTGGCTAAACCAAAAGGCAAGAAAATGAGGATAAAAATGAAAACAAATCAGAAGAGATATGAGATAAATCAAAAACAAACAGCAAGATGGTAAATTTATACCAAGCTCAATCAGCAATTAGAATAAATATAAACTGGTTAAAACATTCAAATTAAAAGGCAGAGATTGTTAATGAAGTAAAAGAAGCAAGATTCATAGTCATGAAGTTCTTCCTATAAAATAACTTGCTTTGGTTTTAATACTCTTTAATGCTTTACGTTCTAAATTTCCACTAATAATTTTTCTGTGTGTCTTTTTCTAAAAGAGGGACGTGAATGTTAGAGAGAATGGTTTTGATATCTGGAGTAATTAGTTAAAATGCAGAGAACTCAGCATCTTCGATAGTCAGTAGGTAGAGCTGATAGGAGATAAACTCCGGGGCATAGACCTTGGTTTTAACACAGTGTCGTTTGGCCAGACGACCCGTGAGGAAGGTCTAGGTCCACCGCTCACTGGTCACCCTCATGTCCTCGGAGCTAGACCTGGGAGGGCAAGAAAGCTCCGGTGGCTCTTGAAGCCTGCGTTGCCGTGTCCCATCCAGTCCCTTTGCTGACACTCGGAGCCAAAAACTGTATTTCCACTGTGGGATCTTTTCCCCCCAGGAATTGACATCGTACCTGAGCATGGAGGTCAAGCTACAAACTACAACTGACCGTGGTCTATTCTTGTCTTATTTGGTGGGGACGGTTTCTGCACTGGCGACCCTGCGGGTCACTCACGGCAAAAGCTTCTCTTACCCTTCAGTGATACCGTCTGCGGGGATTGGGGACAGAGCACCAGCCTGTTCTTCCAAATTTGACTCATCTAAAACCATTCAGTGACTATTTCTAGTTTACAAAGTAATTTATTCCTCATTCCAGAGTTGGAACAGCTTATAGAAAAAATCAAAGTCACCATCATGATGTTATCGCAGCGGTATAATTTCCAATAATATTTTGTATACTCATATTTATTTTCATACACACAATCATATCACACGGTATATGTGGTTATATATGTGCTTATGCAGAGCATATCATTAATATTTATAATTTGATTAATTTTATTCCAGACACAATTTTAATGTTTTTAGATGTGGATATATATGATAATTTGGTTATTTTTCCCTTCTTCCTTGTTCTTGGACTTTTTTTTATTCTACCCATATCAACTCTATTAACTTAGTTGTGAGCATCATTATATTTATAATAGCATCCCTCTCAGATATTTATATTATTTACAGTTCAATTGTTTTATTTCACATTATGTTACACATGTAAAATAACATGTAAGGGTATATGTAAAGTTTGTAAATAAAATAAGAACCCCCATATACTCAGGACACAGCTGAAGGTATAAGAAGTATATTTCAGTCCTTGTGAGGCAAACAGTTTGTTTTTCCAAATGCATTCTCTCGCCCCACTCTCTCCTCCACCCAGGAAAAAGTTACTCTGAATTTTACATTAATCATTCCCTGTTTTTAAATAGATTTGCTGTATGTATATATATATAGCTTTATATATACATATGTATGTATATTCAGCCAGCTTTTGAGTAACGAATGAATGGAGATGTACTACCGTACAGATTCTTCCAGAACCTGTGTTTACTCATCTTGCATTTGGGAGTCATCTATGCCAAGAAGTGCACCCGTAGTTCATCAATTCTCACTGCGCTTGACTTCCCATTTCATGACGATCCTTGTAAATACATTATGTACGGATGCACATTTTTGACATTTCCCCTTTTCTTGCTTTTGCCAACACTCTGCTTTGTACATTCCTGCATGTGCATTTCTGGGAACAAGAAGAAGAATTCTTCTCAGGTGGTGGTTTTCAAACTGGAGTTCGACCCATTTTAGTGGGTCATCAAATCAACCTGCCGAGTGGGGAAGACATTCTGTTTTCAAAGAAATGAAATTTGATGGAAGAGAAGGGAAGACAGCGGAGGGGAGAAAACAGAACAAAGTAAAAGAAACATCCAACTGCACCGCACAAAGAAAGGGAAAATAGTGTTCTGATAAACTTTCATATCGTGTGTCTGTGTTCTGGCTTCTGATGTTGACCGAATTTCTAAGTGTTCCTCATAATTAAAAAAAGGTTGATATAGCACTTCTTGTATTATCCTGGCTAGAGCTGGAGCCCATTCTACTAAGTGAAGTATCCCAAGAATGGAGA
>VBSM01000361.1:107408665-107424332 GCA_008086735.1 Cheirogaleus medius | reverse complement strand
TGAGACAGAGTCTCACTCTGTTGCCCGGGCTAGAGTGCCGTGGCGTCAGCCTCCAACTCCTGGGCTCAAGCGATCCTCTTGCCTCAGCCTCCCAAGTAGCTGTGTTTACTCATTTCTAAAATGAAATGAAAATAGCGTCAACTCTTAGGAGCCTCATGAATATTTATAGAAAAGACACATTAAATCTGGCCTGCGCGGCGCTTTCTACTTAGATCTCTATCGATGCGGCTTCGTTACGGCTGCGGCATCATGTGTGACCTGCCTTCTTCCTCAGTTACTCACTTGCATCAAATCACATTTTTCGAGGTGAAACCAGCCAGAATAAAGGGAGAGGAGGGTGTTGGAATGGGACGGGGCACTCTCGCGACTCGGATGAGACGGAGCCCCCTGAATCCAGTGGGACAGGAACACACTGGGATAGCGCAGGCCTGAGCCCCTCCCCCCTCCCCCAGAGGCACCAAGGAGCCCCGGGGACATGGTTACCGGGGGTGGGGGGGGGTCTCCCCTCCCGCCAGGAAGGAATCTTTGTCCCCGCAGCTCTGGGAATCCCTTCCTCTCTCAGACGTGCGAGTGACAAACATCATTATTCCGAGAACCAAGAAAAGCACAACTCGAATGAGAAAAGATCATTAGCCGATGCCGAGATCAAGATGAACCAGGTTTTAGGATTATTCAAAACAGGAGTTTTAAAGCAGACTTCATTACCAAAAAACTCACACAATCAATTACAAATGCTCTTGAAATAACAAACAGAAAATCTCGGCAAAAACATAGACGTTATAAAACAGTCAAGCAGACATTATAGAAGTGAAGAAATACCATGACATACATTGAAGAACGCCCTGACTAGGCCGGGCGAGGTGGCTCACGCCTGTAATCCTAGCACTCTGGGAGGCCAAGGCGGGAGTATCGCTCAAGGTCAGGAGTTCGAGACCAGCTTGAGCAAGAACGAGACACCATCTCTACTAAAAATAGAAAGAAATTAGCTGGATAACTAAAAATATATAGAAAAAATTAGCCGGGCATGGTGGCGCATGTCTGTACTCCCAGCTACTCAGGAGGCTGAGGCAGGAGGATCGCTTGAGCCCAGGAGTTTGAGGTTGCTGTGAGCTAGGCTGATGCCACGGCACTCTAGCCTGGCAACAGAGTGAGACTCTGTCTCAAAAAAAAGAACCAAAACACCCTGACCAGGCTCAGGGTAGAGCTGTCACTTCGAGAATGGAGGGTGGAGGAGGGACCCTAAGCACAGATGGGGGTGGGGGCGGGGTGTCACTCGATTTGAGCAGCACAGAGGATGTGACAAAGGACCGTGAGCAGTTTCAGGGGCCTGTGGGATGACAGTGGAGGAGCCGGCATGAGCCCCGGAGTCCCAGAGAGCAGGAGGAGGTCGGGACTGGAAGAGAACTCAGAGACCCCACAGGAAATGCTCACCAAACACGTCGTAATTAATCTTCTGGAAACTAAAGACAGATTGGCCTGAAACCGCCGGAGAGGAACAGAGCATTGCTGATGGGTGAACATCAACGCAGATGCTGGCGAATTTCTTATCCGAGACGGTGGAGGCCGGAGAGAAGTTACTCAACATTTGTTCTTTTCTTTTCTTTCTCTTTGTTTCCCATAGTTCTCAACCACTGCAGGAAAAGAGTTGTCAATTGTAAATCCTACATTTGGGAAAAACAAAAAATGATCCCTGAGGAATGAGGAAGAGATAAAGACATACTCGGTGGAAGGAAAAGTAAAAATAATTTGTTCCCAGCACATCTTTGCTTAAAGGTCAGCTGGATACAAACTTTAAAGTGCAAAGAGAAGATAAACAGAAGAATCTTGGAGCAACAAGATGAAAGAAGGAATGAGAGAAAGAGCAGAAATGTGAATATATACATTCCAGCCCTTTCCTCATGAGATCTATCGATTATATTTGATGATTTCGACAAAAATCGCTACTCCCTGTGATAATCAATATGATTATATTTAAAAGGAGGGAGGGCAAAAGGACCAAAATGAAAGTGTAGTTTCCACATTTTACTCAGAATGGTAAAATGTTCATGCTAATAGATTGTGATAACCCAAATATTGTAATACCCAAAGCAGGTACTATGAAAATTATACAAAGAGATACCCCCAACACCACTAGAAATAAACTAAGATGGGATCCTAAATAATGTTCAGGTAATGCAAAGAAGGAAGAAAAACGTTAAGGGGGATAAGGAACAGAGGAAATCAGTAGAAACCAAATAAAGTGACAGAGATGAGCCCTAACATATCAATCACTACATCAAATGTAAATGGTCTAAATACACCCATATAAAGACACAGATTGGCAGAGTGGACAGAGAAAATACCTCTGCCCTGTGTACACTTTTTAGGAAACTCATTTTAAATTAAATGATATAGCTATTTTGAAAGTAGAAGGATGAAAAAGATAAACTGTGTGGCAATTAATCTAGAGAAACAGAAGTGGCTATATTAATATCTGATACAGGACTTTAAAGCAAAGAAAATCACTAGAGACAAAGAGACATTACATAAATGATAAAAAGATCAATCCACCAGGAAGTTATAATAATCCTGAATGTGTGTGTGCCACATAACAGAGCCTCAGAATAGATGAATCAACAGCTGATGGGCTGGAAGCAAAAATGGACAAGTCCCAAACTATAGCTGTGGATTTGAATACCTCTCTCTCAGCAACTTACAGAATTAACAGGCAGGAAAAACAGCTAGGATACATAAGAGCTGAAAACACAATCAACTAACAGCATCTACTTGCCATAAATAAAACATTCCACCCCATGACAGCGGAATATGCATGTTTACAATGTCTGCAGAGCTATCACCAGGACAGAACGTATCCTGGGCCACAAAATAAACCTCAACAAATTGAAAAAAAATGAAGTTATAATATGGTCTGTTCTCTACGTAAGGGAAGAAAACCAGAAATCAATGACGGACAGTCAACAGGAGAATCTCTAAATAGCCCATCAATCAAGAAAGTCTCAACATTTTGAAAAATACATAAAACTGAATGGCAAGGAAAGCACAGCATTTCAAAATACGTAAAAGCGGTGCTGGTGGGGATCTCTGGCACTGGCTACTTGTGTTACAAAGGAGCAAAGGTCTCAACCAACGTCTAAGTTACAGCCTCCAGAAACCAGGAGAGACTAATAAACCGGAACAAGAAGACGGAAGACAATAAAGAGAAAAATGGGTGAGACTGAAAACAGAAATTCAGCAGAAAAAAAATCAATAAAACAAAAAGCTGTTTCTACAAAAAATCAATAAAATTAGTGAACTCCAGCAAGGCTAAGAAAAGCAAAAGGAGAGACAACACACATTATAAATATCGAAATAAAATAAAGAATATCACTATGGATCCTACGGCGACTGAAATAGAAAACAGGGAAATGCAACAACCGATTTCTGCTCATAAATTCAGCAACTTGGAAGAAATAAACTAATTCCTTGAAAACCACCAACTACAGAATGTCCACAAAGATGAAACAGGTAATTGGAACAGTCCTATGACCACTAAAGACACCGAATTGTAACTAACCCCCCCCCCCCAAGATTACCCAAGCTCTGGAGCCTTCCCCAGGGGGTCCCGCTGGATAGCTGGAGGAGAACACAGAACGGGGGTTGGGGGACACTTCCCAGATTATTTCATGAGGCCAGAAATATCCTGATCCCAGAACCACAGAAAGTACAAAAAAAGGGAAACTATGACTTCAGCCTTCTCAAGGGGAACACTAGACTTCAGCACTAAAATATTAAAATTCCACTCACTGTTCTCCTAATTTATGTGCAATTGTTTTTCGTACTTTAGTTCTATGTTGTTTTAACCCCGAGACATTATTATTATTATCACAATGTATACCATAATGTCTGTTTATATTTAACCACATTATTGTCATTTTCTTTTCTTTTAATTCCTTTTTTTTTTTTTTAATTCCAGACCTTCATTCAGGATTATTCTCTCCTTACCGAAGTAAATCACTCAGCATCTATTTAGTGATGCTCCGCGGGGAGAGGACTTGGTCTTTGTTTATCTGAAATGTCTTTGTATTTCTCTCGCTCTTGAAGGTGACGTTGCTGTGCGCGCCATCTCAGCTGGAACGCTCTTCAGACTGTGACGTTTTATTCTCTGTCTCCTACGCCCCACTGTGTTCACCCTCGGAGCCGCCGGCGTCTAACCGTTCTGTTTTTTATTTCACGGGAGATGATTCTCTCGCCTCTAACCACATTTAAGATCTTGTCTTTATTTCTACTGTTCTGAGGTTTTATTAGGATATGTCTAGGTGCAGATTTCTTTTTTCTTTTCCTTTTTGGTATTAACTCTTCCAAAGTATAGCTTCACTCATTTTCTCTACTCTTTCTACTGGGACAGGAGCTTAAACCGGAGCTGGAGCCTTCAGTACATGTTTCCAACCTCTCAGCCTCTCTCTCTCCTTCACCGTCTCTGTATTTCTGGCTACCTCTGTGCAATTTCTTCAGTGCACTCTTCTATTTTAGTAAACCCCCATCATTCATTTTAACTAGACATTGAATTTTTTATTACAGTGATTAATTTTTTTTTTTACTTCTGAAAGTTCTCTGTTTTTAATTGCATCTGGTTATCTTTGACAGCCTCATCTTCCTGGATTCATTCTCGGTTGGTTTCTGTGATTCTCATCCACGGTGGCATTTTCAGTATTTTTGGTGTCTTTAATTGTGAGTTCGCTCGTGGTCTAACTTGTTCATACATAGACATAGTAAACGGGCTGACAAAGTGCTCTTCTTCCAAGAGGATTTGCATTTGCTTCTGCCGGGAGCCCAGAGCGCAACTGGTTCAGGACGCTGCTGCAGGCTCGTGTCTTAACGCGGGACCCGAGGTCATTGTCCATGACCGATCATCCAGCTGAGGACGTCACCACTTGGACCCTGCGCAGCCCAGCTTCACGCGTGTGGAGTTGCTGGTTAGCGAAGCTTTGGAGGTACTTTTCAGTACAGACGTTCTTCTTAGACCTGATGTTTAGTTCCCAAGGACCCAGTTCCATGGGAAAAAACGGCAACCACCCTTCGAACTTAGGAAATCAAGGAGACCACGGAGAACCGTGTTCTCGGGCCCCGCGGGGAGAGCTGGGCCGTCTGCCTGGGCGGCGTCAGCCACGGAGACTGGGCGAGCGGCTGTTTCCTTATCTCCGTGCTGGTGAGAAATAGCGGGTAACTGGCTCTTGTGAAAACATAACACATCAGTCAGGAATTTAAAAAAACTATAGAATCCTGATAAGTTCTTGAGAGCACCAGAACTAGCACATGAGACGGGCCCTTCCGGGCTCCAGCTGACGGGGCGGCTCGGATCTCAGTGACCACACGTGTCATGCATGTCCCCCTGCAGTGTGAAATGACCCGTGGCTAGCTGTGGAGCTGGTATAGAAAACAACATGCTTTATATTCACATAAGTTTACGTGCAAACAAAGAGGAGATTTTTTTGACATTTCCATAATCACTTGTACCTGTTTCCAACTTTTCCTAATGATAATTTTGTGGTTCATGAGTCAGTGTTAATGACGAGTTCTGCTAAAATACGAGATCCTTGCGTGATTCAGCCTCCGTGGGCTTTGTCGTCTTGGCTGCAACTACTCAAGTCTGCCACAGTCTGCGTGGAAGGGGCGTGTGTGGCCGTGCGCGCTGTAAACCACCCACTAAAACACTCCCTGGGGCGGGTGTGATGCTGATGCCCAGTTAGGGGCAGACCCTGAAGCTGCTCTGCCTGTTCCCCCCATGCCCTGCCCCTTCCTAGCAGGTGACGTTGGGCAAGTCAATTCCCCGTGACTCAGTGTCTCCACCTGTAGGAAGAAGCGACGGTCGCACCTGTCCCACCGAGTGTCCGGGTCAGACCAGGGCAGCGTGGGGTCTGGTGTGGAGCCGGGCTGCATCTGGCAGGGAGGGTTCAGGTCGGGCGATGTGTGTCAGAGACCTGGCGAGAAGGTCTAACGCATGGAAAGTGTGTGACGGTTCAGGCTCTGCAACTGGAAATTTGTAAAGGCCGATTTTTAATGGAAACACCGGGGCCCGTCCTGAAGGAAAGGGGTGAAACCTGAACCCACGCGGCTGTTGTTCAGAGCCAAAGCGGGAAGTGAGCGCTTGCGTTTGGACGTGGACGGCAGGGCGGAGGCAGAGAGATGGTGGCAGCAGGCAGGGGGCTGGGGAAGCCATCGTGACCGCCACTCCCGGCCCCACGCAGACCCTCCCCTGCTCCTCGACCCGAGAGGCCTTCGTTGGGCCGGCACTTAGCGCTCAGCCCTCAGCATGCCTCACACGCGCCGTGGCTCCCGGGTTCCAGGAGACCCCGCCGGCCAGGCCGCCTCCTTCCCGACCAGGCGTCAGCTCTCGGGGTGAGAGGGAAGTCCCAGGCAGGACGGGAGGCCAGACACCAGCTCGGGATTTATTGGTTCTGCCTCGCCCTTATGAAAGGCCGTTTTGACGCCAGATCCCTGAGCCCTCCGGCAGGACGGTCCAGCTCAGGAACAGCAGCCAGGAGGGCAGGGCAGCGTGGCTTGCCCAGGTCACCCTGACATTGGTTCAAGTGGAAAACAGCTCCTGCTTCCCAGCCGGGAGCACACGCCGAGCTCGCACCGGGCAGAGTCAGACGCGGCCTGGTCTCCCGGGTGGTGACCTCTGGGTGTGAATCGGTGACAGGCTCACCCAGCTGCCCGGGGCCCTGCCTCACGGGGAAGGGACGCACGTCCAGTTCGGGTGACTGTCCCGTTAGCAAAGCGGTGAACCCGCCCAGTGATGTGTGCTCTGCGCGATGCCACATGGCAGCTGGGAACCAAACACGCTTGGCGGTTGTCTGCGATCGGCACAGATGTCTTCTTGGGTTATTTAACCCCATAAAAACCAGTTGTGGGTTTCCTCTTGCTCTTTAACAAACCAGATATCATGCAGTCATGGGATTGCAGAATATATTGTCATTTTCATGCAGTTACATCAGAATTTCATAATGGGATATGAATAATGGATTATAAAATAATCCATTTAGAAATAACTTTTAAATATAGAACTTGAAATTATACTCTATTCAGTGGAAGTAAAAGGTCTCAGTTATTGGCTTTCTTGTAGGAAACATCAACTGTGCGTTAGGAAGAATGCCGGCCCTGAGCAGGGCCCGCCCTGCCGCTGGTGAACCGTGCCGTGGGCAGCCTAGTTCAACACTCAGCTTCAGCGTTTCCACGAGGGAAAAGGAAACAGCAAAGCTTAACTTAGAGAGGCTCTTCTGATGTTCTAAGCAGATGTTCCCTTTTGCTACAATCCACAAATCTAAACTCAGAACTTCTCAGAGGGCATCAGAATAGCCTGGGGCGCTTGCGGAAGTGCAGAGTCTCAATTTCCTTCCAAACCTGAGCTTTTACATGGGAAAAGACTGTACCCAAAATAATAATGATAGAAATAAACTTACAAAGAAATGTTCAGCCTCATTGTCATTAAGTTAGTCTCGAAGATTTGGAGGCAGCGTTTTATCTCAGACAGGTCACGAGGCTACAATGACCAGCGTGGCAGAGAGTGGAGAGACGTGGCACATGTCGCAACCTCAGTGGGGTTGCAGAGAAGGCTGCGCCCGGGCTGTGGGGGGCAGAGACTCTCCTGCTTACCGCCAGCGTCTGACTTCAGACGTCTTCCAAGCCCTTGCTGGGGGCCAGCCTCGAGGACCCAGCCTCGAGGACCCAGCCCCGCGGACCCAGCCACGCCGACCCAGCCACGAGGACCCAGCCACGCAGACCCAGCCACACCACCAGGGAGGGAGAGACGTGATCCCACGGTCTGAGCAAACGTGGCCTCGTGGCTACGAGACAGACGGCGCATCTGATCGCCAGCCGCAGGGAAGACGTAAGGCTAGCGGTGCTGGGGTGTGGGTTATTTAAGCTAAAGCTTCCAGATCCTTCCCCAGAATCCCCTCCCCACCCGTTCACCCCCACACCCCCTGGCTCCCTAAAGGACGAAGGGGCCAGGACTAGAGGTGACACCAGGAACGCAAGCTTCTCTTCCTTCCGTGGGACGCTGGCGTGCCCAGGACTCCGGGGATGAGAGTTCCAGGTAGACACTCTGTTCTTGCCAAGGTTCTGACCCCCAAACTTGCTGCACTTATTTCTGTTATAAGAATGTCCTGATTGAATTTTTCCACATCTTTCAAAACTTTAGGAGCACTGAGGCCGTGTCAATATTATTTACATCAGACCAACGGACGGGTCGGCCTTCCTGTCAAACAAGTGAATGGCGACGTCTAAACACGTCAAATACAAACACCACAAACACTCTGAGAAAACTGAGAAACACAGAGCCAGAGAAATACAAGTAGATAATTTGAAAAATATGAGCTTGAACTAATTTTTTCAAAAACCAGCGCATGCGAAGCCTCCCGTGTAAATCTCAACACACACATATGGATGGAACAACCGCCCAGTCAACATGTTTCACGGAGAACCGGCCAAGACCAGTTACATTAAAGGAAAAAAGCCTAAGAAAACAATTTAGCATTGGCCCTGTTTCTCTCCTTATCTATTAATTACATATTTTACTTTGGTCTTGGAATATTTCCCTTTGTTACTCAGTTTTTATCAGAAAACGCCTCCTCACAGGATCCCACATTTCTAACTTAAGCTGAGTTCATGTGTCTTCTGTTTCTTTCCTTCTTTCTTTCCATAAATGTTTGCATTAATAAATATTCATCGAACACTTACTATGTCAGTTATCGATTTTGATATCTGAAAACCAAAATGAATTAGACATCATCACTGACCTTGAGAAATTTCCAGTCTAGTGAAAGGCGCCGGGCACCGAAATAGGAGGTGGCCCGAGAGAAGGCACGTAGGAGGAGGAGAGGGAGCTGCTCACCCCCGTGGGGTGAGATCCCCGCGCAGACTCTGAAAACGATGCCCTTGTCACCGAAGCTGGAGATGCGAGTCCCCGACGGCTCTGTGGTCCATGATCGCACTCTTAGATGTCCAGGTCCTAAAAGGTTCTCGCACGTCGTTAGGTTTGTTCCAGGTGGGGATTCGAGAAGTGTGCACAGGGTAGAATGCGGTCAATGGGAAACTGAGGTCTGCGAGACAACAGCCACAGGGCTCGGAGAGTCCCCAGAGGTTGGAAACCCAACAGACGGCTGCAGCCAGCACTCCCGTCCCCCTGATAAGGACGGAACTACCCTCCTCCCTTATCTCTACAGGATGAGACTGACCCAGGGGTCCCAGAAATTGGTTGTTTAAAAAAAAAATTATTGCAGTGGCTGTTTTGGCCCAGGTACTCACTCCCCGCTGAGAAACCCTCTATAAACCCCAGGGCTTTCCCCGCCCTCAGGGTGGATGCTCTTTGGCCTCCACCCCTCTTCACCCAGGTGCCCAAAATATACAGCATTTTGCTACACACGAGGCTTCGTGTGTCTCTCTCTCGGCCTAACACACGTGGGCACAAGGGGACAGCTGCAGACTCCCGTGAAGGTGAAGAACGAAGTGTTTGAATCAACCTACAAGTCCGCCAGAAGAGGAGACTGTGTGAATAGTAAGGTGTCGTCCGCGTAGCGATAAACAGCAGCGAAAACCGGGACTCAGTGTCCACGCAGCTCAGCCCGAGTCAGTCTCATCGGGAGCACGTCTGGCAGACAAAGCCAGTCGTGGAAACACGTAACGCGAGCTTCCACTTCGGCGCATCATGGAACATAAACGCGTAGGTCCATGCCAAATATCGTGCAAGCCCTGTACCTTTGGTAAAATGCAAATAGGGGTTTGGAAAAGACAAATGCCAGGTCAGGCATTGACGGTTTCAGAGATGGAAGAAGGTGATTGGAACTGAGGTCTTGCCTGGACACTATCTGTATATTTTATTCCTTATGCTGGTAGCTGAGGACATGGGAATCCATTATCTTGTTATTTATAACTGCTTTGAAATATATCATTATAACCTTAAAATGAATATTATTAGTCAAAGAACAAGCTGTTCAGCCATTGGGGAAAAGTAATAAATGAGGAATACACAGAAACAGGAGATAGAATCTTAAATGGAAAAGAACGGGCTACTATTTTTGACGCATGCTATGAAGACAACACTCTTTCAAAGTATAAACTGGAAAAATTTCGCGGAGAAACCCCACAAAATTAAAACAGCGTTTTCAGCATGACACAATAGCGGTTGGTGGTTTTGATTTTGTTTGCATTTTTATGCGTTTTTATAACTGCATTTTCCAAGCACGGTGTGCTGCTTGGCTTCACAACTTGTCCACTGGCACGGGAGGAGAACTAGCCCACTGAGCCACGTAACTTAAACAAAAGGAAAACAATTAAGATCGAAGTGCAGCCAACCCTGTCCCGGTCCCCGTTGGGAGCTCTCGGCCCTCGCCAGTTCTGACCGCATCACGGACACGCTGTCCCTGCTTGTGGCCCTGTTTCCCTCCACGAAACCTGCGGACTGGGCGTGTCCGTGCCTCATTCCGTCCGTCCCCACCCGACCGCTTGCGCCTGGAGCTGCTGAGTGTCCCTTAGCCAAATAAAGGGCAGCTGCAGTGGCAGCCAGTGAGGGGGGGGAGGCTGGCACCTGCCGGGGTGGAGAGAGCCACGGTCACAGCGCCGGGCACGGGCGGGCCCCGACAGCGATGCGTGATTCACACGGAGCCTCGTAGAGAGGGGGGGTTTTGTTATCTCCATTCCATGACAGGCCCACACGTCCCTGAGTTCCTAAATAAATATTAACTATATTTATAACTAAGTATAATTTCAAAATTCCTGATACTCCTAAACGTGAAAGAATGCCAAGGACCTGGAGCTGCTCGGACCAGCTTTCCTGTCAGCAGGGACATCTTTTTTAACGGGCGACCAGTGACACGTAGATGGGACTGTCCCGGGTCCACCCTGCCCATGAGCTGGGCCCTGGCCCCGCGCAAGGATGCTTCAGGCTGGGAGGCTCCTGAGCCATCCAGGTTTGGAGCCGGCAGGTCTTTGTCTGAACTCACCTTAACTGATTACTGCTTCCAGCCTCTGTATTACCCAAAATGCAACCTTTGACGGATGCCTCACAGATGCTTCCGGGGCAGCTCTCCCGTCTGTACGAAGCATCCTCACCGAGTCCCTGCACGCAGTTGGCTTCAGAGGGACTCTGGACACCTCGGTTTTTCTTGCACCTGAAGCTTCGGTCTCTCTCACAAGCAGAACGTCCCCCACAAATGCTGGGTGAGACTTGCTAACGGGCTGTCTCCTTCTCTGTCTGCACGTGAACAGGTAGAAAAGTCAGCAGGCATTTGAATCCACAGAGCGAACAAAGGGTTTCCATTCCCACGGCTTTCTCAGTGAGGTGGCTCGTTTTCCCTGCACGGGAAGGGAGTTCCGATGCCTCTGCCAAAACAAGACGGCAGTGGTTTTGCTGAATGCTGCTGTTCAGTCTCATTGTCGATGTCTAAACAAGAAGAAAACATTTTAGAAGGTATCTCGGTCTTAATGGGAATTAAGGCCTCTAGACCTTAAAAAAGATGCCAGAAGTGTGAGACCCCCTTTTCCCAAACGTACGTCGTCCCTTTGAAGTGGCGTACAAGCCGTCCCTGTCACTCACTGCGCGTGGGTCATTGCGGAGGGATGACGCTGCTTATGGAGGAGAAACTTCAGAGAGATGGATAGAAGTTCACTGCAGATGTTAGGATAAAATAAAGGCATTAGAAAATCACATCTTCGATTTATTTAAAGATTGAACCTCTACTAAATGGCATTTCTAAAAATTCTGAAGCATCACTTTTAAATTCCTGTTTACAGATTCCTTTGTAATGCCTACGTGCATTTATTTAACACCGTACATGCTACGGCTTCTAGGGGAGAAGCCATGTCCATTATCCAGACGCTAAAATAAAACACTTCAGTGTATTTCCACGTTTCCTTCCGGGGCACAGGGAAGCACAAGCGCTGCGGCCCAGCCCGCTGCACGGAAAAACCACGCGTGTGGCGCGGGATCCCGATTCCTCTCTCCAGGCCGTGATCTGCTTTCCCCTCCAGCTCCCGTGGGACCTCAGGCCCTGGCGTGTGGGGTGCTCTGCGAGCCCCGGGGAAGGGAGTGCGGCGTGTCCGACACGGCCCACGGCATGTCATCGTCACCAGGTAGCCGTGCTCCTTCCTTCCGAAGTCAGGGCCGTCTCGGTTGGCCTTGGAGAATGCCGGGGTCCTCTGGGAAGGGATGAGGTGACTGAGCTGTCGTTCCATCACAGCACATCACAGGGTTACGTGCTCACGCGCCATGACACGCAGTGGGGACCGTGTACAGGAAAACATTCATTCCGAAACACGTTTCAGCCAAAAGACACAGAGGGCGCTGGCGTGTCCCGTTCCCGTGTAAGGCCATGCCACGGGCTCCTCAGCACGGAAGGGTGCCGTGGTCTACACTCTGGTCTGGGAGACTCCGTGGTTTCACACTCGGCAGTATCCCGCGAGCCATCTCAGCAGCGGCTGGTAAACATGCAGGTTCTGAGCCAAGAGAAAGAAAGGAAGAAACACAACAATTTAATGAAAAGGTACCGTGCAACGAGATCCTCTGCTTGTGGCTGGAGGTTTGGAAATGTCACATACGTGGGATTCTTTCCTGCTCTGTAGCTCCCTCCTTCTCTTCCCCCTTTTCATACAAGGGACCTGGGAGCAACTCTAGGATTTGTTTTCCCAAAGCCTGAGCCTTCCGGAGGCCTCCCTGGGTTTTAGACGCCTTTAGAAAGAAGAATGGAGTTTGCAGAGTAGGCCAGTCCCGTGAGGAGCGTCCTGGGAATGATGGGACAGAACCAGGACCCTTGTCCACACCAGCCCCAGATGCACTCGGCTGCTCCCCATGGGGGGTGGGGCAAGGATGTGGGCACGGAGCCAGCCCAGGCTGCCGTGTTGTCAGACCTCCGCAGAGAAGCGAAGTGCCTTTGCGTCAGAGCCAGGAGGGCCGTGACCTTCGCAAGCCGCGAGAGGCCAGGAGGGCCTTCCGGTGTCCTGGTCATCGTGTTATTGACCTGGGCGTGGTCACGCAGGAGGGGAAATAACCAGGGGGCACATGTTTGCTTCATGCGTGGTTTTGTATGTTGCATGTCACAATATTAGAAATGCTGACAAAAAGAAAGTTAGAATCATAGCTAAATTCAAAAATGAGACAGACATTCCCAAGAACCCGGGACAGAAGAGCGTCTCAGGGCAGGAGCGGAGGCTGAATGTGCTGCCTGGCTAAGCTCTGTCCCCCGGTTGACCAGTTGACCCTAAAAACATGGAACCCAGGTGCAAGCCGGAGCCAGGCTCCTCGCTAGCGGCTGGTGGGGCGGGTGAGCTACAGGGTGTTCTAGTTCCGTGGGGAGCAGACCTGTGCTCCTGTCTGTTCTCCCTTCCTCCCAGGGAGAGGGCTCGGGGACTTGCTCCTGGCGTGCTGGCGGCTCCCGGGGGAGCCATGGACGTTGCCGCGTCATTAGCCGGGAACTCTGATGTCCTTGGCCACTGAAGGGCCCTGGGCCACCAACCTCTGCTCTTCCTGAGTGAATAAAAAACGCCTTATGATCCATAAAAGATTATTTTTATGAAGTCTCTAAAAACACTACTTCAAAACATTTTTTTAATTTAAAAAATAGTTCCAAAAAATGTCTCGCTTGTCACTTTACGTGGTGTGAAAGCTGAGTGCGTGCTGTCTATATCTGAGTGACTTTTGTGTCAAAACCAGCCAGTAGTCACGACAGATGAATAATACTTTTCTCCCCGCCACGTTAACTGTGCTAAACCACACACCTAGATGGCCGTGCTGAGAAAAACAGCCACCGTAGCGTTAAAATGAACACTTTCAGAACGTATCAGAATAGATGTGATTTCAACAAGCAAAGGAAGAGGGCACAGCACACGGGTGAGACGTTCGCCAGGGTGGGCTCCACCTCCCGTCCGAGCGGCCTGGCCCGCGGGTTCGGGTCACATCCGCGACGCGCTCCCACACGCCTCTGCGGCTTGATTCCCGTCAGCTTTCTTTTCCACGGTCGTGTTTTGAAGAAACGGATGAGCTGACCTGAACTCGCTTACTTAACATTTAAAGACGTGCACCGAAGTCTCCCAGCCAGGTTTGAAGACTGGAAAAAGAAATGCTTTATAATCCCTTTCCTTGCTGCCAGTGTTTTGCATTGCGTTTGTCTTGGTTCGAACCTCAGCCGGAAGAGGACAGACGTCAGCACCACGGATGGCCCTGCCGTCTCGGTGGGAGTGACTCTGGGAGGCAGGTGAGCCTCCGCCCACTGGGGACAGGCAGGCACAGCCACCGCAGGGCACGATTCACCCATTTGCCAACATTCGGACCTCTGCATGGAGCTCACCCGCCCGGGCCCGCTGCAGCCACGGCCGGCAAAGGTAAGGTTGAGAAGGTGGGCTTGAGACACGAGGAGAGGAGGCTTCCCTGGCCCGCCACGCCATGCCACCATCACACTGCGCTAGACCCGGAGACACTGGACGCTGTCTCGGTTGTCCTGACGCCCCCAGACAGACAGGCCCAGCCCGGCGGCGTAGGCAGCAGGCACTGGCTGTGCAAGGCTCTGGAGGCTGGAGGCTAGAGGCCGAGGCCAGGCGCGGGCAGACTCCGTGTCTGCTGAGGCCCCTTCTGACTGCACACGGCCGTTCCCTCCCCGTGTCCGCACACGGTGGGTGAGGGGGCTCCGGTCTCTCCCTCTCTTCTGATGGGGACACGGATCTGCTCACAGGAACGCCGCCCTCCTGGCCTCATCTGGAGCTAATCACGGCCACACGCCGTTGCGCTGGGGCGAGGCTGCAACGCAGACCTTGTTCAGTCTCCGACGACGTGCGCTGACCACTGGACACTCCTGCCTCCCGCTTCCCGGAAGGATTCTCAGTGATGGGCCGGAAGGAGAAAAGTGCCCATAGCAGACGCACAAGCCCATGCACAGAAGCAGAAGAGGGTGTCTGTCGATGAAGACACAATCCTCATAATTAGGGGGTGTGTGGCCATCTCAAAGCAAACAAACAAAACATCCCATATACCCCCAATATCATGATTTCTTGTTATGATACTTAGACTATATCTGTATATAATTAGATATAAAATCCTTATTCTTTTAATTTTTAAGTCACTAGAAATTTAAATACAAACTACAACACCAACACAATTCAAAGTGTAATATTAAATTAATTGGATGGGTGATGATTTTTTTCTTTTTTTTTTAGTTTCTAAAGTTTATTTTGTTAGTGTTATGAGAGCTAGTACATCAAACATTTCTATAATTATTTGAATTATGATATAATCTAATCTCTATTATTCTTTCTTGTATCATTTAGTTTTTTTTTATTTCAGCAAATTATGGGGGTACAAATTTTTGGGTTTCAAATAATGCCCTCTCCCCCACTCCCCCCACAATTCTGAGCTTCAAGCGTGACCATCCCTCAGACGGTGCACGTCTCACTCATTATGTATGTATATACCCGCCCCTCCCCCCTCCCACCCGCCCAATACCCCATAAATGTAGTTCCTATCTGTCCACTTAGGTGCTGCTCCGTTAATACCAGTTTGTTGGTGAGTATATGTGGAGCTTGTTTTTCCATTCTTGGGATACTTCACTTAGTAGCATGGGTTCCAGCTCTATCCAGGAATATACAAGAGATGCTATATCACCGTTATTTCTTAGAGCTGAATAGTACTCCATGGTATACATAT
>VBSM01000361.1:107371010-107407396 GCA_008086735.1 Cheirogaleus medius | reverse complement strand
CCCCACGGCCCCCACCGCCCCTGCCCCACGGCCCCCACCGCCCCTGTCTCCACTGCTCCCTTGCAATATGCAAATCTTAAAATCCACCTTATTATTTCATTTTTACATAATTAAATATGAATTCCTCTTCTATTTAATCCTCTTAACTGTTATCTTCATTTTTAAATTCCATTTGTTTAATTGGCAAATAACAATCGTACCTGTTCACGAGGGTACACAGGGCTGTTTTGATACACACCTTTCTCATCATCACAAACACACGTTTTCTTAACCTACCCCACAATAGAGATTCCTGAAGTGAAATCAACTTCTGTGCAAGAATAAGGCATCGTTTTGATAACACGCGATCCCCGTGGCTACATTTACCATAGAACACAGAAGCCGAACACAGGAGTTCGTTGGAATCGGGTGGGATTTTGGAACGAAATGCGTCTGTGCATGAAGAAAGCGCCTATGCGACTCATTTAAAAATAGCCTGAAAAAATAACCCTTGGCTCTTTAGTAATTAAAACCCAGACTGAGGTAGAGCGTGGCTGTAAAATGACAGAAGGGGAAAGGTTTCAGGAAAAAGTTAATTGGTGCGGAGCAGCTTCTACCAGCTGCAAGCTTCAAAGGCCGGGGTTTTGGCAGGAGGCAGCGTGGTGGATTTGCCATCTCCCTGCTGGAAAACGCTATTTCCAGGAACGGGCCTGGCCAGGGTGGCCACAATTTTCCTCTGATCCGGCAGAATCTAAACCATAGGATATGAAGAAATTCCTCAGTTCCGAAGAGCAATGTCAAAGATATTTATATGGGTAGAACGTGTCCAAGCAGTTACTTAGAAAATAACAGGAGAGCCAAGAGACACCTACTGTCCAAGCAAAGCCATGTGCTGACCGCCGGCGGGGCCGCCGCGCCCCTCTCAAACCTTGTTCACCTATGGTTTGCTCCGCGCACTCTGCTGGACCCTGCGGCTGCACTTCTTGACTCTGGATGTGGGCTCGTGACAGTCTACGTCTGACATCTCCATTGCACTCAGAAAACGTCTCACTGCAGGCCTGGGCCGGCCGGGGCATCGGGGCGGTGAGCGGGCACCTTCCGCTCAGAAGTGACGCTGGCTTCTCTGAGGGCCCAGCCACTGAGTCGCCATCCCCAGAGACCAGAGCCCACGGGATGACCTTCGCCTGGCACATCCTATACACACAAACCCGCAGACTGGCCAGAGCCGCCCACCCTGTGGGTGGAAGAGGGTCAGAGGAGACATGTGTGTGATGCAAGAAACACAAACTCACACTGAAATCGACGGAAAATGACTTGGAAACTAAGCACTGTGTTTTAAAGAAACGTCTCTAAAAGCAAAGCGACAGCCCCAAAGCAAGGGCAGCCCCGTGCCCAGCCGGCTGGACTGTCCGGCAGGGGTGTCACAGCTTAGTTCTGGCTCCAGCGCCGTCCCCACCCCCACGGGTCACGGGTCAGCACTGACGTTTCAGTGAACGGGCCGCGGTCAGAGCTCCCGAGAGAACTCTCTAGATTGACTGTACACCCCAGGTTCAAGCACAAGCGGTTTCATTTGCAGCGAGGGCTTAGCGAGTCCCTCACGTCGGAGACCAGAGTGGCCCCAGTGCCCTGTGGTGACAGGTCCCCCCGGGTGTGCAGCTGGGGCAGAGCTCCCAGGACCTGCTCCCCGGGCTGCTGCCCTCAGGGGCCCGCCTGGCCTGGCCCCTTCCCTGTAGGCTGTGGGTGCCGCTGGGCGACCATCCCGCTTCCCCACATGTGGCCCGGCATGCTGGAGTGACACACACACACACACACGTGTGACTTCGCCACATTCTTGATAAACCCACTCCCAAATGGAAAAACAGGAAGAAAAGATATCTGCTTTTTTTTTTTTCCAAAAGTGACTTAAATGAAACAATATAAAAATGATGTTTGCAATTACTCGATTAGTTTCCATTTTATAAAGTCCAGGTGCACGCCTGTGCGCGGTCTCTCTCTCTTCCTCTCTCAATATAAATAGACAGAGATATAATCTACATAAAATGAAATGCAATTCCTTTTTAGCAAAACTAATAACAGCCAAAGAGAAGTAAAACCCAGCTTTAGCTCATTGTCAGTGTTTCTGACATTTTATCACTCTATAACAGTGATATCTTACCAAATATCTACATTTTACTCAAACAGAAGAAAAGTAACGGCCAAAACTGAAAGGATGGCTGCTTTGAAGCCTAGTATAGCTCCTGTAAAATGTGAGTTGTCCCTGTGCAAGCCGTGTGGCCTTGTGTCTGTCCGCGTCACTTAGCTCACGTCTGAATGCAAAGCCCGAGCCTACTGTCTATACTTAAGCTTTAACTTTCTTTTAGTAACAATATTAATCATACATTCAGGTGGATGGATATTCTATATTTTCATTTCACTTTAATCCAAATTCATTACCAGGTAGTAATTGGCCAGAAATAGTGCTGAGTAGGGCATAATTTTAAAATATGAATCTCCTTATCCAAACTGGAGCGTGTGTTTCAGCGTAACTCACACACGTGCATGTTTAGGAAAACACGTGTGCTCCTCGCAGACCGACGCCGGGGTTGGGTTTCGGGCGGCTCGGGAGAGAGCGGCCTGCTCACGAGGGAATCTCGGTCTCTACGCACTTGGGTTTGCTCGGTGTTAGCGCTGGATGGAAATGGAGTCCTTATAATAAATCTCTCATAATAAGAACTCTAAATTCAACATGTTCCAAAACCTGCATTAAATACCAATCATCGCTTTCCAGGGAAAACGTCCCCAGCCAGCCCTGTGTCTGCAGGTGAGCCGGGCAGGGACGTCTGAGCGTCCCATGCAGTGTGGGGACGGCTGGGATGGCTCAGGCGCAGCAGGCGGTGCCCAGAGAGGGGAGGGTGGAAATCAGAGGGTGCCTCTCCCTGCAGCTTTGTCCACCACTCGTCTGCCGGGACCTCCCCCTGACAGGTCGGGGGGCAGGGCCTACGTCTGCTCCCCCCAAGACGGAGAGCTGTCTCAGAAAAAAACACGGAAGCGGAGGCAGCATCTCAAGGCAGAGCTGTCTGGCAAATTAGGTTGAAATATCACATTTTACAGCACCCAGAAAGTCTGTCCTCGCCAGTCACACACAAGTGGCACAGGAGTCCCCGGGAGCCAGGAGCGTCTGGCGCAGAGCCGGGCCGCGAGTATGCTGCTTTCTGGGCTGGTTTGTCCTTGTGACAAGGGCTCCCTGATACTGTGCACAGCGGTTCTCTGGAAAGGAGCAAAGACCATTGCAGCAACAGTTTGCAAACGGGGAGACTCGGCCTTTGGGGTCCAATAAAGGCGCCTCCAGGGGACAGAGGGAGGACTCGGGTTTTATAGAGAAAGTTCCTGCCCGGGTTCCCAATCAGGTCCGTGTATGCAAATGAAAGATTCGAACTGGCTTAGTTCTGACTGTTCGGAGCAGCTGAGTTCTGATTGGGCAACTCAGCTGAGCTCGGTTTAGCAAAGCTGTGCCTGGCTGGTTGGTTCCGGAGAGTGAGCGCTTTAAGTCCGAGATGGAGCAGAGGGGACTCGGAATGTGTGTGGCTTTGATCGGCGCGTGGACTCCTGGCTCTCTTGTAAATGAAGGCCTCGTGGCCACTTGGGAAGGCTGTCGAAGGCCTGGCTCTCTCGAGTCCGTGTTTATTCACACCACGGAAGATGCTAACCGTTGGGGAGATGGGGGTGAGGCTGTAGGAGCTCCTATGCAGCTTTCCCAACTTTTCTGTAAATCTAAAATAAAATGACTTTCTAAAATTAAAAAAGTTCAGTTACAAAAAACACCGCCACGCCAGGCATTCCAGACACCTGGAAAGGCCGGAACGACCAGGTCTGGGCTTCCGAGACAGGGGGAGGTGGAGGCGTTTCGATCGCTCTGGCTCCAAACCTAAATCCGCAGCAGTGGAAACCACGTCTAGACGTTTTCATCATATTTTAGATGCATTTATGTGTAGTGAGCGGGGTTTATAAATATTGCAACGCAGCCTGCTGGATCCCATAGGGAGAAATCTTAACCATTGAGCCATACGGTGCAAATTGAAAATGTCAGTCTGTTTGATCACGGCTAGGAAGCACCACAGTGAGTCGTTTTCTAATGATGTATCTGCAGAACCCAAGACAAGGTGGAAGGGGCACAGCTCAGTCCCATTTAGACAAAAATGTAGGAAGTAATTACGGCCTACTAGGGAAAAATGATTAAAAATGTCAAATCCACAGAGCATTTCATAGGCTCACTAAATGCGAAATTTTCTGCCCAAAATATTTTCTCTGACTTTGAGTTGTATCTGATCATTAGTAGGAAAATTTCAAATAATGGCAAATTGTTAAATATATGCAATTATTTATAATACTTAACACTATTGGAACTCTTATTACATGGAAGGTTTACGTATTTTCTCAATGTTCAGAACAGTCTTGTGTGGTGGGCCATGCTCTTACTCTTGCGGAAAAGGATACGGAAGCTTACTGGTGTTTTGTAACATCAATATTGTATTTATATTCATGCACAGTCCCACTCCATGCAAATGCAGAGTCCAGGCCTAAACCCAGCCTGTGTCACCAGGCTATCTGACCCGGGGTGTCCGTCATGCCCAGCGGGGTCCGTCACCAGAATATGGACACCGGGGCTGGCGCCATGCTGAGGCTCTAACCCCAGAGCACTGGGGCCACCCAGGGGTCAGATCCGTTGCTGCTGCCTCCGCATCACCCCATCACCCCGTCACCCCTGCAGGGCTGGGGAGGGAGTGGGCAGGTCAAGAGCTCTCCTGTGCCCCAAGGGTGGGCGCTGCACTCCCCCCCACTGCAAGGCCTTGGGCAGAGCAGGTGCTCACAGACTCGGCACCTGCCACCACGAGCTGGGCAGCCTCAGCTGCCACGAGACCCAGGTAGAGGGTGTGCCCGTGGCCCCAGGCCACCCACACCTGTCCACTCACACAGACACACACTCACAGAGAGAGGGAGAGAGAGGGAGAGAGAGAAAAAAAACAGAAACATTGTGAGATGACAGAGTCCCTTGGAATGAGAGTTCACCTCCCAGCAGCTTTATTGTGAATTGCATATGAATCTGCCTGTCCCCTCAAAGCTCTGTTTAATTTTTAAGTGTGGGGCAATGTCTCCTCCTGGGTGTGTCCAGGTAGCAGCACCACCCACAGACCTGGGCGGGGTGTGCACTCACTCTGCTATGTGCCTGTGACACTGCCACCACTAGACCAGGGAGGGCAAATGCTGAAGCCACGCATGCCCACTGTCCACGGTGCGCCTTCCACGCATCCGCCACTCCTGATAACCACCGGGCAATGGGCAGATGTAGGAGCGCAGCAGCCCTTAAAGACACTCAGTGTGTCTGAGCACTCGTGCCTGGTCAGGCCTGTGCAGTAGGAACCGAGCACACCGCCAGGGCCCCTCCCTCGCTTCACGGACTGGACGGTTTCCCAGCAGAGGAGAACAGGTGTGCTGCAATCCATCTGTCTGGAGCTGAGGGAAGAGGTTTCAGATAAGAAGGACCCAGCATGAGAAATCTGGCAACATGGAAAACGGGCTGTTTTGACAATCACAAAAGGTTGCACAAGCTCTCCAGCAATGGATTCCAAATGAAAGGAAGTTGTTGATATGTGGGATGTGGAATTCAGAGTGTGGATGGCAAGTAAGGTCAACGGAATTGATGAGAAAGTTGAAAACGAAAACTAAGAAACCAAAAAAATAATTCAGGACATGAATGAAAAATTCACGAAAGAGATAGGTAATAAAAAAGAAAATGTAGCAGAACCTCTAGAAGTGAAAGAGTCGTTTAGGAAACTTCAAAATACAATAGTAAGTTTTAACAACAGACGAGAGCAGCAGGAGAAAGAATTTCAGAGTTTGAAGACCAGGATTTCAAGTTAGCCCAGTCGGTGAGAAATGAAGAAAAAAGAATCAAGAAGAATGAACAATCTATCCAAGAAATATGGGACTATGTAAAGCAAACAAATATAAGAATCATAAGTATCCCTGAGGGAGAAGGAAGAAAAAACAAAAAGCATGAAAATCTGTTTGAGGGAATAGTTGAGGAAATATCCCATGGTATTGCTAGAGATTTAGATGTCCGGATGCAAGAAGATCACCGACACCTGGAAGATTCACGGCAAAGGGACATCACCAAGGCACACAGTCGTCAGTCTGGCCTGAGTCAAATTGCAGGAGAAAATCTTACAAGCTGCGAGATGAAAGTGTCAAGTAACTTACATGGAAAACCCATCCGACTAAGGCAGACTTCGCAGAAGAATCCTTACAGGATGGAGGGATTGGGACCCATGTTTTAGTCTTTTAAACAGAACAACTGCCAGTCAAGAATTTTGCATCCTGCTAAACTAAGTTTAATAAATGAAGGAGAAATAGAGTCATCCCTGTACAAGCAACACTAAGGGAATTGGTCACCACTAGACCTGCCCTGCAAGAAATGATTAAAAGTGCTCTGTGCGTGGAACAGAACCATCGATACCCAGGAGTGTAAAAACACCTGGAAGTTAGCACTCAGAGCTCTAATAAAACAGTAACACAGGAGCACTACTCAGCCCTCAGAAGGAGAGAAATAGTGTCATTTGCATCAACATGGACAGAACTGGGGACCATTATCCTAAGTGCAGTATCTCAGGGATTGAAAAACAAACACCATGTGTTCTCACCGGTAAGTGAAAATTAAATGAGGCAAGTGTGGTCACAAAGTGTCATGGACACTGGAAACTACGAAGGGGAACGGCGGGGGAGGTAAAAATCTACCTGTCGGGGACAATACGCACTATTCTGTGACGGGCACCCGGAAAGCCCTGACTCCAGCGTGATACACTTCACCCATGTAAAAAACAAAACAACAAAAGAATGTGTACCCCCTAAATCTATTGAAATTTTGAAAAAGGAATTGTTTTCCTTCTAAACATGAGGAAAAATAATCACAATGGGCGTTTAAAATGACATAAGCAAGATCTCACATTTATCTGAGTCAGTCTGCAAACAGTCTCGGTATGACAGCTGCTCCTCACTCGAAGGCAGCTCAGGTTTGCGGGTCCCCCGGAGCCTGACACTCCAGTGCTCCCATCCTCCACGGCTGCTGTTTTAAGTGGACAAATAAGTGTCACGGTGTGAATGTCCACCGCAGAAAGCCAGGGCACTTGTTACCTGGCCACAGCTAGAGCAAAATAAGTCCAGAATCTTCCTGCCCTTCTCCTTCCAAATTAAAATCTCCCTAAATTTCCCCTTAAGCAAAACAACATCTGGTGTGGGACACACAAGCAACTTTTACATTTTCTTCCTTCTCTTGCATAAACATGTGTGTATTTTTTTATTGAGTCATGTTGAAGAAAACCCCATCTATCTGACCACGCTCCGATCCACGTCTGCACTTGGGAGTCGGTATCCACGACAACCTTGACAAGGGCTGTGGTGAGAGACTCCGGTGCTGGGGGGCCCTTGGCGCCCTCGTCCCCCAGGCTCCAGACACACCAGGACTGGTGGGGCTCTGCCATCACCATGTGCCACCCAGGGGGTGTCACGGAAGCCGAGGCCATGGAGCCACAGCTGCCCGTGTGCCACCTGCGTAGCCAAGAGAATAATTTCCTGCAGGACACATGGAGCGATCTTGCGTGTGATGCGGATGGGAACAAACCCAGAGACCCTCCCACTCTGTACTGGTATTTCCCACGTGGACTGCCACGCAGCAAACGTGGCCAGTTACCGAAGAAACCTCAGCCACGGGGGCAGCAGTTCCAATGAACTCACGAGATGCACGCGTGGGGTAATTATTACGCTAAATTATTCGAATGCAGACGCCGGGTTTTCCTAGTTATTGTCGGTGTGGTTGAAAACGTCTTCTAAAAGGAAGATGATTTCTCGGTGTATAGACAAAGGTAAATTCGACAAAGACAATCATACACGAGAAAGACGTTCGCAATATATTGTATCTCATGTTATTTTGATGGTTCCGTAATGAAGTCAATATTATAAAAAGAAACAAACTCAAAGGAATTAACGCTTCATTAAAATATGTCTGTTTCTCACAATATACATAAGTCGCATTGCTCCTCACATTGTCTTTAACATTTCGTCCCCTCTTCTCCGTGCATAAATAACCGTTTTAGAATAACAACCGCGGCATCCCATCCTCTGGCAGCCCCGGCCCACGGTTCCCTGTCGCCCTCAGTAACCGACACCCTCCCACCCCCCTGTCCCTGCCAGTCCCGTCCCTGCCCACAGCAGGAGCTGAGACACTTTCCTCCAACGCTGATCCACATCTGATAAATGCTACTCTCTGCATGGGGACTTCTCTCCCCACCCCACTATGTCATTCTCCTTTTGGCATCTACCACGATCGACAGCTCTCATTTGCCCATTCACGCATCCATCTGTGAGCTTCTCCCTTCCACTAGGAGGTTAAAAGCATCTATAAGCAGCTCCGTCTTCTGCACAGCTGAGACCCAGGTGTGAGCTCGACACAACGCAGTCCACACTGTTTTGAGTAAAGAGGTGGAAAGATCTCACCACCTTCGGCCACCAGAGGCGAAGTTTGGTGCTGGGAATCCTGATTCTAACAAAGACTTAAGGAGGATATCGAGAGAAAAAGAAAGAGCCATACCATCAAAACACAGGAGCCCAGGAATTAATGACTGCCAGGTCCCGACAGGACGGCAGAGTAGCAGGAGCTGCTCGGTTTCCCCGAACACAGTCCTGGCCACATCGCAGGCCTGGGAAGCGGGTTGGTCAGCACAGGAACAAGTGTCACAACTTCCAGGCACCGTGGGGAGACGGGGGCGGCCGGGTCCCAGGACATAGGGAAGGAGGCCCCCGGGTAGGGGCAATGCAGGTGCCACGGTGGTGTTTGCGTGAGAGGGTGAGGGGCTGCAGTTTCCTTATTTCTCCCCAGAATTTACAACATGAAGCAGAAATACTTTTCTTCAACGAAAGCATCTTGACCAGCGAGAAAACCTGGCCATGTAGCGGACGCTGCCAGGGGAACGGGCTCCTCTTGCTGAGACAGGCAGGTTGGATCCTCCCTCGTGCCACCTTGTGAACAGGTGGACAAAGCCCCGACTGTGGACGGAAAGACTGTTCGGGGTAACAGGAGAATCACAGGAATGTCCTTGTGAGTCTGGGTTGGGAAGACTTTAAATAACATTGCAGGAAATGACGCAAAAGTTAAAATGATTTATGCATCAAAATGAAGGATTTCTTTTCCACGAAAGACGACGTTAAGAAAATGAGGAGAGGGAACGCACTAGGAGAATATTCCCCGGCAAGTCACTGTGAGTGGAGAAGGAAGGCCAACGCCTAGCAGAGACAAGGCTAGTCCCTCCCAGGTGCCCAGAGGGGCAGGGCTCCGGGTTCCTGCAGCCACTCTCTCGGGCATCATACCAGCCACTTGTCACCTGCTCCCCACGCAGGCCACGGCCACGTGCACGGGGACCATCTCTGCTCTGCGGCTCAACTACCTGTTCCCAGGGCCAAGGCAGAGCAGGCACTGAGTGGACATCTGTTGACACTGTCCAGTCCCCCTGCTGGGAGCGAGGTTTCTCTTACTTCACTGAAACTGGTGCGTGGACTACGGGGACGTGTAGACATTGAAAAAGGGCCTTCGGATTTGAGGGGAGAGGCGGCAAAATGGAAGGACTGAGAACTTCAGCCTTCGGTGGCCGAGGTTCAAGTTCTGGGTGTGCAGTCGCTTCCTAGCGTGCTTGGCCGAGGCCCTGAGCTCCTCATGGGCAGCGGAGCAGAGTCGTGCGGAAATTCAACAAGAGCAACGTGAGAGACCCGGCGCTGGGCGCACAGGAGGTGCTAAGGACAGGTGAGCGTCCCGCCTTCCCTCTGCCTTTCCCCGAGGGCCACGGCGCCCGAAACACCACGTTTTCCAAACCAACGGTGACGCGTTTCGGGAAACAGAGGCAAGGCAAACCCCAGTGCAGGCCAGCGTGGGTCAAGGGAAGATTCTAGAATAGAACGTTGCGGTCTCCGGCGTTGTCAGTGAAGACGCGGAAACTGAGGCGGCGTGCGCTGTCTGCCGGAGAGCTGGGCCCCTGTGCCCTGGAGCCGCCCTCCTCGGCAGGCGCCGGCGCAGGTTAGAGCCCTCCCATTTACGCACAGGCCTCGCTGAGAGTCCTTTTACGTGGAAGGGGGAGAAGATGGAATTCTGCTGTTTATTATGTGGAATTTCAGACTGGTGGCTGGAATTTCAGAAAGTCCTTTGAAGAGAAGGAAGGAATGCACCCAGCTGCGAGGAGGCGCTGGTTCTCGGCTGGGAAAACAGCGCCGGGCTGCCCGTGGCCGAGCAGGGCTGCGGCGTGGAGCGGCGCGAACCTCAGCTCGCACGGATTTTCCTTCCTGCGTTGCCAGTGCAGGGATGTGCCACGTGAGCCCTTTGAAGCCATCTGGGCCTCCTTCAGCGGCCACTTCCACCTGCTGGTGACGTTTAGTGACAAGTCGGACAGCGTCATGAAGCTCAAAGAACTGGGAAACACATCGCAAACCAAACCGCTTTTCCAGACTGTTTTTCCAAGGTTCAATCATGCGGCCGTCGTCAGCAGAAAATAAGCGAGAAGCCAAGTACCGTTTTCCTCCGAGGGCTCCCCTCGAGCTCCCGCCATCTGAGCCTGTTTTTCCTCTTCTCCGAAAGGAAACCTGCAGGTCTGTGCCTTCGGTGGTCGTAACACGGCACCTCCCACCCAGCGCTTCCTAAAATGGATCCACCCACCAGGGTCTCCTGAGCGTGCGTTTAGGGTGAATATTCCGGGTCCTGTTTGCCAGCTGAGCTATTAGCTCCGGTGCTGCCGTATAAAATCACACAGCGGCCGACATAGCACAGAGTCACCCTCCCGCGGTTCCGGAGGCTGAAAGCAGAGGCCCAGTGGGGGCAGGGCTGTGCTGCTTCCTGGGCCGGACACGCCTGTCCTCCCTCTCCTACTTCCAGTCCCCGCGGCACTCCTGCTTGGCTTTTCCTGGGGTGCGTTCACATTCCGGTAGCTTCCGTGTGTGTCTAACCCCACCCCAACCTCTCTCTTCTAAGGACATGTACGGGGGACCCGGGACCATGTCATCTCGGGATCTATAGCCCGATCACATCTGCAGGGACCCTCTGTCCAAAGAAGCTCAGGGGTGCAGCCCTAGGTGTCTTTGGGGAGACCACCCAGCCAGCGATACCTGCGGAGTCACACACTGGAGTAAGAGAAATACGCCCAGAAATACGCACACAGTTTGGAAGGCCACTGCCACCTGTGGTTTAGTGTCCCCATGGTTTACTCTCCTGTGCGTGCTACTGGCTCCAGTGTTGTCTCTCTAGAGCAGGCATCCTCAAACTACGGCCCGCTGGCCACATGTGGCCCGCCCAGGACATTTATCCGGCCCACCAGGTGTTTTTGCCGCCGCTGCCTGTCCTGCTTAGCAGCCGACTTGTCCCAGGCCCACAGTGTGCACTCTCCAACGGTCTGAGGGACAGTGAACTGGCCCCCTGTTTAGAAAGTTTGAGGACCCCTGCTCTAGATGGAGCGTAGCTCAGAATTCCCGAGTCACAGATGCGCAATTGCCTATTTGACCTTCCCAGTTAGAATGTCTCATCCGCGTTTTGCATGACGCAAACTTAATGCAGGAAAAATGAGCATCTCTGTGCTGTTTTTCTGTAACCACTTTCTCTGATAGTCCCAACCCCAGTGTCACCATCCTCCCCCATCCCACGGCCAGGAGCCTCCTGTGCACACGCCCGACCGTCCCCGGATCTGTTGGTTCTCCCTCCAAAACAGCCAGGTGGAAGCCACGGGTCGCACAGAGCAGAAGCCACTCTGAGCCACGTCCCTCCCTCGCGCCGTCTCTCCGTTCTTTCTCTACCTTCTCACAAGCACTTTGCCTCCTATCTGGTTTTAAGCTCAGACGTTTTCCAGGGCTCGGTCCCCGTCTTCTCCGAGCCCTGTTCTTAGGATGCAGCACACGGCGAAGTCCTCCTGGTTCCCGCCACGTCCCCTCCGCCCGGCCTGGCCCCAGCCACGCGACATGGAGCCTCTGGGCTCTTCTCCCCTCCCTGCTGCTCGCGTTCGCTCAGGGGTGGTTCAGGGGCCAGAGTCTCCGTCCACCTCACAGACCGAGTCAGGTCACCACGACCCACACTGTCCACGTCCTTCCACTGCGTCCTCCAGACACCAGGCTCTGAGCCCGGCGTGGTCACGCGCTCCGTGCGACGCCTTTTCCTGCCCCAGCCCCCGCCCCTGCTCATCCGTGTCACCATCCCGGGGTTGCTCAGCTCCACCTGCGTGGACCTTCGGTTATTTTAACCACTTCGGTACGAGCGTCGACTATAGTCGACAGCCACAGATGAACGTGCACAGCCGAGCGTCGACTTTAGCCGACAGCCAAAAGCTTTTACTTTTGCAGCTTTTATCTCTGCAGCTGCAGTGTGCACGTTCAGCTAATAAGTTACTGTGACCTTTTAACAAGTCCTTAGTAAGAGTTATTATAGCTCCTTTCCTAATGCTGCCTGTAAAGTAAAACAAGCTCTCAGTGCTTTAAAGCTTTCCTCATCACACAAGAGCAAAACGGATCCGTCGTCAATGCACAGCACACACTACCGTGCGGACTGTGAGTGCCGGCTGTGGGCGAGGCTTCGTGGCCGGTGAGCGCCGTACCGAAGTGGTTAGTTTGCTTAAAAACTCTGTCCTATCCCAGGGACTCTGCACAGGATTCCTAGTGCCTGGAGTGTTTCTTTCCGAATTCTCCTGCTGCCCAGGGAATGATCCCTCTCGCCCTCTAAACATCAGCTCCAATCTGCCTGCAGCCGACCTTTCCAAAGCAACCTCACCCCCGAGTTTCTCTACGGTGTCCTCACGTCCCACGGTGCCCTCACTTCTCAGCACACGCGTTCTTGAAATCCATCTGTGGTTAGCGGGAAGGGCCTTTGTTTGCGACAACGGCGGAGTAGGTACCTGTTGAACTCACCTGCCTTCAGGTAACCACTGCGGGCTCTCTCTCTCGTGGTTGTTCTTTTGTAGAATTGCTACTAATAAACACACACACATACACACACACACACACACACACGTGGACGTGGGAGGAACTGCAGAACAGCCCAAACCGGGCAGGTTCTGAAGTGGAAGCAATGTTTGAGGCACTAAAATGGCACGTAGTGTTGGGCAGTACTACACCTGTTAACTGCACCCCTAAAACAGAGAGAGATTTGTGAAGTTGTAAATTACCACAATATGAACACCCCCCGTGTCTGATTAATTCCTGATTTTAAGCTACAAATGATCTAACCACCAGCTCGAGAACTGCAGGATGTTTAGCAATGGACTCACAAAAATCACTGTGCACCGGCCCCCACACCCGCAGGGATTGGGAGTTCCCATTTCTATGGCCAGTACCCTGGGACAGGCCAAGTTCACCGCACGCCCAGAGCGGGCGGGCTCTGGAGAGGAGTGAGGCTCGGAGGAGGGAATGGCACTGGACGAGCACCCCCCCTGCACAGCCGAGGCCAGGCTCCCGTCTGCCGTGACCACCTGAGTCCTTCTCATCTGCAGGACCAGAGGGTAATGCTGGGGGAAACCACAGACACAGGAAAATCAGGGAGAAATCCTGGGAGAAGAACAGAGAGGGACATTCCCAAATGTCATATGTAAATTCTGCCCTAACCCCAGGATGACTCTTGAGCCGGGCCCAGGCAAGGCAGACTTCCCGCAGCCCAGCGAGGGACGGAGGAACAGGACTGAGCTCTGCCTCCCGTCCCGGGGCAGAGCCTGCGGTGCGGGTTCCGCCGAGTGCGGAGCCTGTGCTCACAACAGCAGCAACAGCACAGCAATGAAGCACTTTTCAGAGGAATATAACAGAACCCAGAGTCTGAACAGCATAACACTGGCAGTGTCCACGATAGAATCCAAGCCTATACAGCATTCAAGGAAACAGGAAAATAGGACCCAATCTCCAGGGAGAAGTCAATCAACAGAGACTGATCCAGACATCATAATTATTGTACCGTAACTTTAAAGCAAGTATTAATATTAGGCTCAGTGACATAAACGGACATATTATTACTGAATTAAAAGGTGGGATCTGGGCCGGGCGCGGTGGCTCACGCCTGTAATCCTAGCTCTCTGGGAGGCCGAGGTGGGCGGATCGTTTGAGCTCAGGAGTTCGAAACCAGCCTGAGCAAGAGTGAGACCCCATCTCTACTAAAAAATAGAAAGAAATTAATTGGCCAACTAAAATATAGAAAAAATTAGCCGGGCATGGTGACGCATGCCTGTAGTCCCAGCTACTTGGGAGGCTGAGGCAGAAGGATCGCCTGAGCCCAGGAGTTTGAGGTTGCTGTGAGCGAGGCTGACGCCACGGCACTCTAGCCCGGGCAACAGAGTGAGACTCTGTCTCAAAAAAAAAAGGTGGGATCTGACTTTGCAAGGGACTTCGGAGGTGGCGGCATGAGAAGTGAGAGAGCTTCAGAGGACAGTGCACCTGCCCGCCCATGCACGAAGCACTGGCCACGTGTCCTCGACAGCCCCACAAGCCACGCTTCCCTTTCAGCTGCCTGAGCCATGCAGCGGCTCAAGGAAAAGGCACACACGCATGTGGCTTTGCCTGGACTCCCCGAGGGTCGTGAGAGCTGCTCTTCCGCGTGGCGGGAGCCAGTGGGGAGAGGCCACGGAAGCTGCGTTTCAGAAATTCGCTCTCAGAACTGCGGGCAGCACGGAGGCCGGAGCTGGAGGCTGGAGCCAGTTCCCGGAGCCGCAGCACCAGCCCAGAGGGATGGAGGCCGGCGAGGGCTGGGACAGAGGGACATGCTGGGGAGCACCGAGTGCGGAACCAGCCGGGCTTTTCCATTTGGAACCACGCATGGACACGGGAGGGCCAGAGGCAGGGGAAGAGAAGACTCGGGGGATGTTAGGAGGTTTGGATTCTGGCTGCAGAAGAAGGTTCCGGTTCACAGCGAAGCTCACGCCTCCCTGGGAGGGCGCAGACGCAGGGCGGGCGGTCGGCACTGTCCCGCTCGTAAAGCCAAACACAGGGCTATGGGGGTGTCGGGTGCCTGCCTTTGTCACGTGCCAAGAATCAAGGCAGCAGACGGGGGACAGAGAGATCCCACGTCTCTGAGTCACAGTCCTGGGTACTCAGGCAGCAAGGCATTGTGGGAGGCACCTCAAACACTTATCTGGTGAGGAAAGGGAAAGAGAAAAGGGAGGGGAGAAGGGAAGGAGAGAGGGAAGGACAGGCCTAGAGTTCTAGAATTTACAGGGAATTGGGAGGACACTGACCAAAACTTCACCGTTGTTTATCTGAGGAGGAAACGTAGAGCCGTGTAAGTGATATCCCGTCCTGCCGTACAGCTAGTAGCAGACGGGTAGAAACATGATGTTTTACTCTAACGACACGAGGCACTTTCTGATTCTGCTAGTTAGTTTCTGTTATGAAAAGGCAGAACTCTGAAGTGGAAGAATAGTGGGCTGTAGCCTACAGCAGGTCAGCACCAAGCAGGCCCCATGGAAAGGCTGGCCTCTGTCCTGCTTAGCCGGTGGTCCGTTTACCTAGGGCATGCACAGGCACACACATGGGCATACATGCATACACACGGACACACATGTACACTCACACATGCATGTATCTGCACACAATACATGCACACACATGTGCACACATGCATACGCACACATGGGCATACATGCACATATGTGCACACATGCATGCATACATGCACATGTGTGGGTGTAAATGCATGCACATACATACATATGGGCACACATGTATATGCACATATACACATGCACATGAGTGGGCATCCCTGCACATACATGTATGCGCACACATGCACACATAGACACATACACATGAACGCACATCATCAGATCTTTTAAGGATTCTAAGTAAATTATTAAAATCTTGTGTAAGGGGATGATCACAGCACCTATTAGCCTTCTTAAAGTCTTTTATGTTTCCCACATGCGATGGTAAAGCCACACGCCTGGGGAAGCAAACGTAGAAGCTAAAATAACTGTGGGAATAAAACAAGATGGAAATAAAATGGGAAGACGGGAATAAGACAACTTCCCATCTTTGAGAGCAGCCAAGGACTAAAGGGCGGTGTCAGGCCCCCTCCAGTGGCGGAGCCTGGGTACTGTGACACAGCAGACCGGCGGTAGCCTCATTTCGAAAGAGGGCAACACTCAATTAGCTGTGTCACTAGATAGAACTATCCGGTCCTTAAATGATGAATCTTTTTTTTGACAAATTCCAAGATTGATTTTAATACGATCCAATGAGAATAAATAAGGAGAAGTAGCACAAGACTTTGTGATATGCAGATGAATTATCTGTCCAGGTGGCAGAATGTTGACTCCGAATTTTGTACCAATCACGAATCCTGTTTGACACAAAATTGAGCTCTGCAGTCCAACGAGAGGAAAAGATTGTCACACCACTGTCAGACATAGAAAGACGATTACCCATCATCATATTATGAAACCAGGACAAAATGCCTTTAACTGGCCAAGGCAGATGCAGAGAAAAGAACTAAAAGTACACAAAGCGAGGACAAGGTTTTCCCTCAAAATCCTCCGGGTCTGGGGGCAGATCACAAGCCCAGATACTTTGTGGTCATGTGCCATTGTGCTCAGCAAGAGCAACGTGGTAGTTAAAAGAAGACAATAAAAGGATAAAGGCAAGTTTTTAGAAAAGTGGTAAAAAGTGTCATAAATTTCCAAACAGAAAACAGCAGAGATGTGGAAGTCAAGTTCAGGCAGGGAAAAAGGGCATAGAAGACAACCTTGTAGGTAACAACAGTTAAAACACTCTTGTCCGACAGTCGGTCAGTGGCTCAGTGCAGCCGTGTCCTGCACCCGTGCACCCGTGGCTCACAGAGGGAGGGGCCAGAGAACACGCCGTCCGTGCTGGGGAGACAATCGCCCTCCGCAAAGGGCCCCAGGAAGCAGAGGGTCAGGCGAGGACGTCAAATACTGGCAAACGCTGGAGGACTTTGTCTGACACGCCATCCGTCACGTTAGCAGGAATGGGACCTGCCACGCATCGCGAGGAGCCAGGACGGCCTCTGTTCTGGGCTTTGTCAAAAGGACTCCATCTACGAGAAGTTCTCCAGAACACGCCAGGCAACCGCAGATAAGCCGGTTCTCAGAAATTCGATGAAAACACAAGACCAGTGACCAAGGAAGGCAGCACAATTGCTGGGGAAAAGTTAACCTCACTTCTGTTAGGAGAAATGGAGCGAAGTTCATTGCTTAGAATCCTTTTACGTGGCTGGAAAGAGAGGCGCCAGTAGCTCCGTGCAGAGAAGGAAAGCGGTGGATACGGCCTTCAAATACGTACGAGGTTTCGCAACAAAATTCGGGATTTGAAATGTAAACATTTCTTGCTCACAGAGATTACATTAAAATCATAAAAATGCATATTATAAAACACTAAAAAGGTAAAAAATAAAAACGTAAGACAATTACAATAGTCATGTATAAAACTGGAAAAAAAAATTAAAGATGGGACATACAGGAACTCACCGAATCCTAAAACATTAGAATTGGGGTTGCTTTTCGTAGTGTGAAAAAAATGAATGAGAAGGACTTAACATTGTCTGCTTGGCGGTAAGCTCACAAACGCACAAAAGGAAAGTAGAATAAGCCACGTGCCGTCGACGGGCACTTGGGCACTGAGGACATTGGCACACGGGCGGTGCCTCCCCGGTGGAGCCCAGCACCTTCCTTCTGGAAGACCCTGGGTGCTGAACTCCAGGATAAAATAATATCAATAACAGCTAAAATGGACGGTTGTTACCACGTGCCAATGCCGTCTTGACGCATTTGCCAGCTCAACTGATCTCAAGAACTCCCGTTTGCATTGAGGAGACCACTGAGGCAGGAAGACACCTGGCAGCTACCTGTGGTCTCAGGAGGGTGGGGAGAGACCACGCCGCGGGGGGCTAAGACGCCTGCAGCCCCGGCCTCTGGCTGTCCCACCTCTTGCCACGGGCTGGGGGATGCCTCCGTTCCCAGATCCACCCGGCCGACTCCCTGGGTTTCCCCTCAGCGGCATTGCTCCCTTGGAGGGGGCCCCACCCGCACCCCAGAGCCAACGTCCAGGCCCCTCCTCGAGGCTCTGCCAATGCGCAGCCACGAGCCTCAGATGGCCTCGGAGCCCTTGACGTTTTGGCCTGAGGGGAGCTGAGCTGAGCTGCAAAATGCACACCAGATTTTGAAGACAAAAATCATGTACTTTATGAAAATATTTTATTGTGGCATGTGTTGAAATAATAACATTATATATTGCATTAAATACATGTTTTATTAAAATCAATGTTACCCAATTCTTTTCACTTTTTATAGGGTGGCTGTTATGAAATTTGAAAAGACACCTGTGGTCACCCGTACGGGGAGGTCCGTGGGCCTCTGTCCACAGCGCCTTTGAGACGGGTCCTCGCAGGCCCGGGGTCCACGCCGGAGCAGGGAGATGAGAGCCCCCAGAGCAGCGCTCACCTGCGGAAGTGGTTCCCGCACCTGGTGCTTCCTGAGCACCTGCCATGGTGTCCTCGGGCTCTGGGGGCTGAGACGGGAGAGTCTCCCGCTGAGAAACATGCTAACAGCACGCATGTTCCGTGTTCCCTGCTGCAAATTAACTCACAGTGAAACCCCGAGGGCTGCGCAGGGAAACCGAGGGTGATGCATGCTCATCTACTTGCTTAGGGTTTTTTCCACCCTGCTCCTGATCAGCTCTTTTCACGAGATCATCTACGTTGGTGTTGCCCTTGGCGTGTGGTGGCTGCTGCAGAAATCCTGTTTCAAACCTGCTGCCAGGTGTCTGGAACGGGGCTGCCCCTGCCCGCACCCCCTTGGCCGCGGCGTGGGGTCTGAAAAGGGCGGATCTCTAGTGTTCGCCCCCAGCAGGGCTCGAGGGCCGGGGCAGAGGGCCGGAGGGCTGGGATAGCCTCGTTTCTGGTCTGAGACTCTTTAACAGACGTCCTTTCTTTTTTTGTTTTTTTGTTTTTTTTTGAGACAGAGTCTCACTTTGTGGCCCAGGCTAGAGTGAGTGCCGTGGCGTCAGCCTAGCTCATAGCAACCTCAAACTCCTGGGCTCAAGCGATCCTCCTGCCTCAGCCTCCCGAGTAGCTGGGACTACAGGCATGCGCCACCATGCCCGGCTAATTTTTTCTGTATATATTTTCAGTTGGTCAATTAATTTCTTTCTATTTTTAGTAGAGATGGGGTCTCGCTCTTGCTCAAGCTGTACTTGAACTTCTGAGCTCCAGTGATCCTCCTGCCTCGGCCTCCCAGAGTGCTAGGATTACAGGCATGAGCCATCACGCCCGGCCAAAAGACGTCCTTTCTATAGAAACGTACCTTAAGGTTTGGGTGATGGTGGCATTTATGTCCCCAGAGGCCCCTGGCTTCGGGCTGACGGGGACCCTGTGCTGGGCCGGCGGGTCTGCGGGGTGCCGCCGTCTGCCCTCACACCTGTCCGGTTCCCTGTCCTGCCACCAGCAGCAAAACCACTTTAATTAATCCTGAGGCCTGAGCCGGCAGTTTTTCCTCTAGCAGGAGAGTCCTCTCAGCCTCCCGGCCTCAGCAGAGGCCCGCGCGCTCGGCCACCTGCCCCTCCGGCCAGTCCAGACGTGGCTTCCACCCTGACGCAGGTGCGGGGGGGGCGGGGAGTTGGGGCTCCAGGCTTGCCACTTCCCAGTCCCCTGATTGTCCTAAAACCATCCCAAACAGAGGGCCGCTCCCCGATCCCGCTTCCTCCGGCGCGAGCCCCGTTCACCTCCGTAGCCTCTGAAGCCCCCGCAGACCTCGCTGCGGCACCGGGCACTGAGTCCTGGGCAGGGTCCCCACACTTGGGGCGCAGGAAGGAATCCCGGGAAAGCCACTTTCTCCACCACCGCCGAGGCTCACTCCTCCGAGAGTCTGTTCTCAGCGACACTGTCACAGCCCAGACCCCGAGCCGTCCTGAACTTTGCAGCAAACCCCGAATCCCTGACTGTTAATGGAAACGTCAGTGGGAAACCAAGTGCAGCTAAAACCCGCAGCGGGAAGGTGGCTCCGCCAGCAGGTGGCAGCGACACTCGCCGACAAGCTCAGCTGCTCCCCAAGGCGGGCTTTAAACACCTACGTCCACCGCAGGACTCTGCGGAGATCTTTCTGCAGTCAAATGTCAGAGAATGGTGCTTTTAGAGAGAGTTCTAAGGATGCTGCTTTTTAAAACATAATTTTTATTTCAAAATATTATGGGGTGCACGTATCCTTGCTACACGGATGGATTGTATCATGCTGAAGTCAGGCTTTCAGTGCACCCGTGACCAGAACAGTGTTGCTTGTATCCGACAGGTGAGTTTTAACGCCCCTCCTCCGCCTCCCCCTTTCTTGGTTTCCAAGGACCTTTACAGCTCTGCACCTGTGTGTGCCCACAGCTTAGGGTCCACTCGTTAGTGAGGACACACGGTGTTTGGTTCTCCATTCCTGAGATACTTCACTTAGGATAATGGCCTCCGGTTCCACCCGAGTTGCTGCAGAAGACATTATTTCACTCCTTTCTATGGCTGAGTGGTACTTCACGGTGTCTACATACCACATTTTCTTTACCCACTCATGGATTGATGGGCATGTAGGTTGATCCCATGTCTTTGCAATTGTGAATTGTGCTGCAATGAACATTCAGGCGCAGATGTCTTTTTGGTAAAATGCTTTCTTTTCCTTTGGGTAGACACCCAGTAGTGGGATTTCTGGATGGAATGGTAATCCTACTTTTAGTTCCTTGAGGAATCTCCACAGAGGCTGTACTAGTTTATTACAGTCCCACCAACACTCACCTTTCTCTCTGCATCCACGTCAGCATCTATTGTTTTCTGATGTTTTAATAATGGCCATTCTGACAGGGGTAAATTGATATCCCACTGTGGTTTTAATTAGCATTTCCCTGATGATTAGTGGTGGTGAGACTTTTTTCATATGTGTTGGCCATTTGTCTACCTTCTTTTGAAAAAACTCTGCTTATGTCTTTTGCTCATTTTTTAATGGGGTTATTTGTTTCTTTCCTGCTGATTTGTTTAAGTTCTTTGTGGATTCTGGATATTAGCCCTTTGTTGGATGTATAGTTTGTGAATATTTTCTCCCATTTTATAGGTTGTCTATTCACTCTGTTGATTATTTCTTTTGCTGTGCAGAAAATTTTTAATTTAATTAAGTCACATTTATTTATTTTTGTTGTTGTTTTATTTGTCTTTGGGGGTCTTAGTCATAAATTCTTAACCTAGGCCGATGTCTAGAAGAGTTTTACCTACAGTTTCTTCCAGAATGTGTATGGTTTCAGGTCTTACATTTAGGTCTTTAAATCATCTTGAGTTAATTTTTGTATATTGTGAGAGAGAGAGGGATCCAGTTCCATTCTTCTGCAAGTGGCTCTCCAGTTTCCCCAGCACCATTTATTGAATAGTGTGTCTTTTCCCCAGTGTGTTTTGGCTGCTTAGTAAAAAATCAGTTGGTTGTAGCTATATGGTCTTATTTCTGGATTCTCTATTCTGTTCCATTGGTCTATGTGTCTACCTTGTACCAGTGACATGCTGTTTTGGTTACTATAGTTTTGTAGTTTGAAGTCAGATAATGTGATGCTTCCAGATTTGTTCTTTTTGCTTAAGATTGCTTTGACTATTCAGGCTCTTTTTTGGTTCCATATGAAGTTTAGGATTCTTTTTTCCCTAAATCTGTACTGTTTAAAATTGCTGTGGACTCTTGGAAAATCAAAGAAAAGAGAATGAGCAATTTGTAAATAAAACTGCTTGATCCCTCTTTAGTTGGCTTCCTCCCACAGGGAGTCCAAAGTCGGCTGTTGTGCCGAAGAAAGCACTTTCTGTAGCTCCTCCCTGGGGGCCAGCTGCCCCCACCCTCTGCGGCCAGCCCCCAGTGCTACTCTGTTGGTGACGCCCAGTGTCAGTTTGTCTGAACACCTGGGCATTTGCGACGGGGGCCACCGGGTTCTCCCGCTGGTGTATCTCTCATCCCGCCTTCCCTGTCCTGGTCGTGAGCGCAAACCTTGCTTCTCCCCCTCCAGCCTGTAGACTCACCATGCATAGAACGTGGCTCGTCCTTTTTATAAACTCCACACTACTTTAGTATCTGGTAGATGCTGGTTGAACTTAGGCACAGCAATGTAAAATGAGCCAGTCCATAGTCTGAGATGAATTCACTGGCAGGGAAAGGGCCCTTCCCAGGGAAGCCGTGAGGATGCAGACAGCCCGGCACACCCACCCCTCCCGCCAGGAACTCCACGTGGGTGTCTCTGTGCCTCTGACGCATTTGTAATATAAAGAGTCAACTGCTTCTGGGCACTGAAATACACAGAATTATTAAAAAGTGGGAATTCAAAATATAGAAATTACTTCAAACATTCTTTTCAGAGGATTTTCCCTTTTTTTGGAACATGAAAGAAGAGAACCACTAATTTTAGAGTATGGACACAGAACATGTATTTATGGAGTTTATATTTATAGTCAAATAAAATTTGAAACAGAATATCTAAAATGGAAAATACACAAATGCCCTGTGTGGTCAGGTTAGATAAAAATAATTAGTAAGTCACATGGGCGATTATAATGAGCATTAATTTTTCACAGCTAAAACACGTGTTTAGTTTCGTTTTTTTTTTCGTTTTTTTTTTCGTTTTTTTTTAAGTAATCAGTTCAAGGTGGAGTGTGTTCCTGATGTCACGTACATTTGAATCCTAGACACATTTTAAACCTGAGCGTCTCACTCTTCGAGAGCGAACGCTTTGTGCTGGCGGCTCGGCAGGTGGGACCTGCCCTGCCCTGCGTCCAGCGCCGGGGTGGCCTCCGCGCTTTCCCTCCGCAGCCCCCACTGGACCAGAGCCCACATTCGCCATCTCCGCCTCGAGTGGTGGAGCCGCATCCATCAGGCCGGGCAAGTTAGGGCTCAAGACGGGGTGCCAGGAGCCCCTCTTCTAAGGAAGGGACCCTCCCAGAGGCTGGCAGAGACGCTGAGGAGAGGATAGCACGGCCCCAACCTGGCTCTGAGATCCTGGCTCTGAGGTTTGGGGCTGGTGGCTGGGATGAAGTCACTGGGATTGAATATTAGTTCCCAACTGCTGCTGGGACAAAGCACCACAAATTTTACCTGACACAATACAGACTCATCCTCTCATGGCTCCTGAGGTCAGAAGTCTCAAACCCAGGTGCCTGCAGCACCCCCTGCTTCCGGAGCCCTGGGGAGGGTCCCTCTGTGGTCCTTCCAGCCTTCAAGGCCTCCTCCACTCCAGCTCCTGACACCCCCGGGTCCCGGCTACCATCTCCAACTGTGACCCTCCCCGTTCCTCCTATGGGAACCCCAAGATTGTATTGGGCCCACCCAAGACACCCCCCACCCCAACAGGAGGTGCCCCACTTGGAGCCTTGATTCAGTCTCATCTGCAAAGTCCCTTTGTGCCTTACAAGGTGGTGCACGGGCAGGTCCCTGGGCGGTCACTGTGGACATCTCTGGGGACCCTTCTCATCCTCCCAGAGCGAGGAGGAGGTGGGAATGCACAGGATCGTCCCGCTGTAACCGCTGGGGTGGCCGCGCGGGCGCCGTTCCTTTGTCCCCACAGCCTTCCAAGGGTCTAGTAAACGTCCGGGGCTCGAAAACAATTCATTGGCTCCAAAATAGGAAAAGGTCTTACTGCAATGTTTAAATTAATAATGATTTGATCATTCACTTACAAAAGGTTTCACTTTATGCATTTACAGACATTTTGTGGATCAGATTTCCTTTCTTTAGAGTAACTGCCAGTGGGCATAAAGATTAGTCATGCATTGTAGAAAATATGAATTGATGAGATATGAGAGCTAATCCTTCTAAATCCTTATAAGACCCATATTTTTGTAGAAAAGAAATCCCATGTGTTGTGTGGGTGAATTTTCCAATATTTGAGGTGGCAGGTGGGGGCCCTGCAGGTGCCAGCGGCGAGGCCGAGATGACCATGAGCCGTTCTCCGGGCAGAGGCCCAGGGAGGGGAAAGCTCTTCTGCCGGGAGTGGGGCCTCTGTCCCTCCCCACTTACCATCGCCTTCCCTGAAAGTAACTTCGGAACAGAAGATGGGATCAGTGTGGCCCCTTCTGACAGATCAGTCTGAGCACAGAGTCACAGCCGTGACTAAAGCACCTTTCTCTCACACGAGATCTGAATTCAGGAACCAGACATCTTTTCATCACCAGCATCTCAAAAAGGAAAAGCAAAAACAAAGAATACAATGCCAGCAAAAGAGCCAACACAGCGCCCACTGCCTAGCCGGAGAGATGCGTGTGAGCTGGAGAGCGTGTTCCGAGCACTACTGGGAACAGGTGCGGATGCCCGAGCTGGGGCTGGGTGGGGCTCCCGGTGCGGGTGGGGCGCGGTGGCTGAGCCCTTCCTCCTCTGACGCACACTCGTTTGGACTCTGTGTGTCCTGGCACCTTAAGAGGGGAGGAGACTCCTGTGAGTCAGGAACAGAGCAGGTAAGGGGGCGGAGACACCTGGGACAAGGTGCTGTCTGAAGGTTTGCAAACTCGTTCTCCGCCCCGGTGCCCACGAGCACAGGCGCTTCAGGGAAACAGGGACCTACTGGTCCTGTAGGCGGAAGCCCCCGTGTGGCTCCGGCTGTTCCTGGCTGCAGCCGGTGATTCTGGGCCAGATCTGTCCACGTGTGCTCAGAACACCATGTGGGGGAAAGTCCGGTATGAATAGAAGTGCGTGACTTTCCTTTGGAAGAAATTAAGCAAAGGCCAGAGACAGGTAATCAGACAAAATTCAGCAGGAAGACCTGAGGCCGCGAGGCTCACAAACTGCATTTTGGAGCGTTCGGTGGGACTCGAGAACAGAGCACAGGAGGGTTACTTGTTCGCTCTGGGCAAGCTCCCCTCGCCCGACCCTTTCCTGAGATAACTCTTCCTGACAGGTACGGGCCTCGTCCTGACTATGTAAACGCTGGACTTGGGCATGAACCACTTTTCAAATATTAACCAACTCTACAAATCTTTCCACCATTAAGTCAGTTGACTTTTCAGTCCAGTGAAACCTACTAGGGTGCCAGTAAAAAGGTTTCCTTTTAGTAAAGAAAAAAAAAATCATTAATAGGAATGCAGAAATAACATCTGCATGCTATTTTTAGCATACTTCTTGTGTTTTATACCTTGTTGTAAACAACTGGTAGTGTCTCATGCATTTTAAACTTCTTTTCTTTTTAAAGCTGAAAAAAAAAAAGAAAGAAAGAGGAAGAAAGGAGGAGAATCAAACAGCGGACACGGACAGCTGTGTCTGCCAGCCGCACCAGGGCCGCTCCAGCCGCTGAGATCCGAGCTGGGTCGTGCGTATTAGCGCATCGCACCGCTCTGCACGCTTCTGTCGAAGGGCGGCCTGAGATAACCTTTCACTAGACTCAGAAAAACAAAAACAGCCTTGAATAATAACCTCTGGGGGTTATTTGGGCGTCCTCTGCCTGCTGTGTGCAGACGCTAATGAAAAGGCTGCGCTGGCTCCGGGCTCTTTGGGCACCGCCGGGCGTAAATCTCGTCAGCGGGGCCCGGCTGACCAGCCTGCGGTCGGGGGTGGAAGGGCTGGGGGTGCGCCCAGCCAGCCCCAGGCCACCTCCGCCCCCGCCTGGGACGGCCCCACCTGGGGAGGCCCCGCCGGGTCCCTGCGTCCACTTACTGGAAACTGCACAGCCGGTCTGGGGGGCAGGTCCTGAGCAGCCCGTGAATAGTGGTTTCCAGAAGTGCGTTTTCTATTTGCAGTGACCCTTCCCCGCCCAGCTCCGCGGGTGATAATCTAGCAAGTGGGCTCAAGGGCATCGCTGTTCCTGCGATGTTACGGCCAGGAACGAACGCAGGGTCACGGTGTCACACGGCCGCAAACATGCCATAAATACACCACTATTAATCCACGCTTAATAAAATACGGAGGCAGGGCTGGCCGGGAGCGTCTGCGCAGCCGAGATCAGTGGCCTCTTTGTTACTGGGGTGGGGTAAGGTGGTGAGTCACGCTGTCACCTGAAAACGAGACGTGGGTCACACCACTGTCCCCAGAAGGCCTTGGCCCTCCCTGCTGGTGACTCACCGGTACAACTCTGGAGCTCTGAATGCAGAAGTAATTATCGCGCGCCGTTCACTAGTTAATGCCAGCACGCTCAGTTAATGCGCACCCGCAGTTAATGCACGCACTCAGTTAATGCGTGCGCTCAGTTAATGCGCGCGCTGTTAACGTGCGTACCCAGTTAATGCGAGTATCCAGTTAATGCGCGCCATCAGTTAATGCGCCCACGCTCAGTTAATGCACGTACCCAGTTAATGCGCGCACCCAGTTAATGCGCCCACGCTCAGTTAATGCGCGTACCCAGTTAATGCGCGCATTCACTTAATGCACGCATGCTCAGTTAATGCGCCCATGCTCACCCTGGTGACAGCGGTGCCTCTGCAGTGAACATGTATCCCTGGGCGTGAGCCGTGTCAGCTCAGAGCACAGATGTCCCTGTCCCTGTCACTCTGGCACGGCTCCTTCACACCATCAGAAACCCGTCGTCCTGTGCTCAGAGGGAGAGCAGGGATTCTTGGCCTTTCATACACTTTCACGCAAGTTCTCTTCGCTTTCACGATCATCTGAGCTGGAAAACTTTTTTTACTTTTATTTTTAAAATGAAAACACAAATACACCCGCAAACATTCGGAAAGAGCAAGTTCTTCCCCAAATCCCTGCAAGTCACAAAAACGAGATGCAGATCTCTGGGATTCAACGCCCCTCTCCACCCTGCCATTGCCTGCTGAGTCCACGTGATCTGAGATTGCCCTGAGGACGTGAAGTAGGAGGACCTGCCACCCTGGGGCGAGGTTCACAGCCGTCTCCCGGGTTTGCACGCTGAACGGGGCGAGGTGTCACCCGAGCCCAGCCCAGGCCCAGGCACTGGGACGTCCTCGCAGGGGCTCCTGCCGTGTCCTCCTCGGGCTGGGGCTACGCTCCAGTCCCCTGCTCTGCCCGGATTCTGGCCCCGAGACATCTGGCCCCACGACTCCCTCCCAGGCAATCTGGCAGCCAGTGCTGCTACCAAAGCGTCAGGGATTCAGGAGAAAAGGAGGCACGGAAGACTGTGGGTCAGCAATCAACTGCCTCCCAAAAATGGAAGGAGGAGTCCCCTGGCAAGGGGGAGGCCGGCAGGACTGAGCCCCTGGCAGCCAGTCCCGCGGCCCCTGGGTGGGCCACCACTGCACTGCAGAGAAGAGAACACTTCCTCACGTTCCTTCACGTGCTTCACGTTTGCCGCGTAAATGAGCTCAAATCCATCGCACCATTCCTTACACACATAACTATGGCACAAACAGACGCGTGTTATGCCCCTGTTACACATCTTGTCTAAATCTCTTATACGTTTTCAGTTATGTGAAAACATTTGAGGTGGTTTCAGTTTTGACATTTGGATGATTTAGGGAGTCCTCTTTAAGAAAAGATAGCACCAAAGTTAAAATAGAAAAATAGCAATGAAAGTAAGCATTCACTTATAACATGAAAATGAACCTCAACAAAGTATGCATCCTAAAAAGTCTAACAAATACTCCAAACATAACAAAATCCATCTAAAAATGATACAATAGTTTTATTGACTAACACCCAATATACACCAAAATTCCCCACTTTTTCTGCTCATTATTTAACCGCCTTTGGATGTGCTGGTGGCTATCTCTGTTTATTGTTGTTTTCTATAGAGAGAATAGAAAGAAAATTCAATTTCCACAGATGCATGAACTATATTTTTATTGTTATTAACTGATGAACATAAACGTTGACTTTGCAGAGAGAAGCAGCTGGTGTTTGCAAAGCCACCTGTGTTTGTGCATTGCTGACACCGGGGTTCTGGTAAGTTCCATCTTGCACAGTTGCCATAAATATATGTATATGTATTTTCCATGTATATGATGCATATTTATCATGGCATGTGCTGCACTCTTGACAGCACATTCTACACAGATGAGGACTTTCACTGTGATCAGGCATGGATGAAATCTGCTCGCAATTTATGGATATATAATTGGGAGAATTTTCAGCAGAACGGCTCCTGCTCCTCCGTTGTTGCCACCTCCATGGGCCCCAGAGGACGTTGCACATTGGAGCTGACCTCTGGCCCTGCCCCTTGTGTCTCAGGCCAGGCAGGAGGGACAATGACAGGTGAATGTTCTAGAAGCCGTCCCTACACTGGGAAGAGCTACGGTGACCCGGCTGCCCACGCAGGTGATGGGAACCGTTCACGGAGCCACCATACTGAGACTAAGCCAATGCCGATCTGTCTCCCTAAACCAGACCCCAGGACGCTTGTGGTCCCTGCAAGGCCGCCGGGCACGAGGGCACGTCTTGGGGAAAGAGAAGGCAGATGTGGTCGGTGCTGCCACACCAGCTTCCTGAGCCCCGCAGGGACAGGCGGCCTCGGAGACCCATCTCCAGCTGCCTTGCTGGGCCTGCGCCGGGCAGCGCCATGGAGGGGCACTCACACTTAAGCTGCATCAGCCTGTGTAAGTCCGTCTCTGCACGCGTTTGGAATGACTCACGGCACGCAAACCTAGAGTCACAGAACCATCGTTATTTCAGACGGAGGAGAAGGGACTTTCGTGTCCACTCTCCGGCCTGACCATCCATTTGACGAGTGGGAAAGAGACCGACGTCTCAGAGCAGGGCAGTGCAGGGCCTCAGCCCCTGATGCCTCCTTTTGCCCTTTTTATCGCGTGTATTAAAGACAGGTTCCCTGTTGGAATTTGCTTGAGAAGTCAGTGAGGATGTACTCAATGAACTGCATGTGCTTCTAAAAGCTTGCAGCAAAGTGCTGGATTCAGGTACTGCAGAAAACCTTTGTAACAGAGTGTAAGCGCACATGGGCTGCTTCTCCGCCCCGTAAAACACGATGAAGGAGCATTCCCTCCATCGTGAGTCAAGGTGTGACATTGCCAGCTCCAAAATCCAGTCCTCAGGGCCAGGGCAGCGGGTGGAGAAGCAAAGGGAAGATCCATCTGAGTCCAGCACTCTGCCAGGTGCGTTGTGATCCGTCTACTCTGGTTGCACAGGTGAGTGTGTTTCGGTCCTGTGGACGTCTCCGGCCCTGCACCTTCTGCCACAGTCTACAGTTAGGGAAATACTTAGAGTCATGATAGTTTTGAGATTAAAAAGAGTAAGTATGAGACAGAATGAGAAATTGAGTGGATTATACCAGGACTACGCAACCCCTTTTCCACGATGCCGTGATTAATTCAAAATGCAGAGTTTATGACTTACGTTTTGGGAAGTGTTGGATTTTTGCAGAATATATATACACGTTTCCCTTCTGAATGGATCCTGGGCTTGCTTCTCCCGGACTCATGAAACATTTTGCTACGTAAAACTCTTGGCTCCTGCCAGAGGTTTTCTCTTGCATGTTTACATGAAATAAAGTATTATTGCAATATCATATTTTTTCAGTTAAAACCGGAGTGTTTGATTGTTTCCATGGGCACTGAGTTTCTTATTGGATACTTGGAATTATTCTTCCCTAAGTCTTTACGATTCCCCAACATATCATTATTACAGACCCCGTCAACCTTTTTCCACAATTTGTCTGTATTCTACTATCTCTGCAGTAAATAATTGTGTTTGTGTCTGGCTGCCGCCCTGCGTCCTACGCCGCAGCAGAACGCCTGTGCCGTGGGAGCCCGGGCAAGGCTGCGAGAGTGGAGAGCCCGGCTCCTTGCCGGTTGCTATGGAAACGGCCTGGCACACACAGAGGTGTCTTCTCCTTGTCCTGCACCCTGGAAACCGGGCGCGGCACAGGAGTCCCGGACGTCAGGGTCTCGCCTGCAGACCGTCCGAGACCCACCTACTTGGCGTCCAGACTTCAGTCCCCGCATGCACGAAACGGCATTCCTTCTTGGCCCCAGGCGGTCTTCACACTCACTCCAGTCTGTGGCATGGAGTCTGAACTCCACGGAATCCGCCCGTCTCTGTGGTCCACACCCGCCTTCCTCCCCGAGAGCCAGGCTCGAGCCATGTCATACTCCTCCGAGCTCAACAGACAGACAGCGTCTTTCTAGGGCTCCATGGTTCGGTGCAGCTCAGCCTTCCCCTCCTTCCCCCACGCAAACTCTCGGACAGTATTCATCAAGAAGTTCTTGAATCTCCAGTTGAATTGTGTTCGTCTCTGATCACTAAGTACTTTACGTGTATTCCCCTATATGATGCAGTAATCTTATTCCAATTACATACTTACATCTAATTCTTCCGTTGCAACACGAGCTTCCTCCACTCTACCATATCTGTGCCACTTAACGGTTCTGGGCACAGTCCGCACTTGGCGCGGGACCTCGGTACGGAAACTGTCAGGGGATGAAGGACCAGCACCACGTATGTGACCGTGAGCAGCAGCGGTTGCAGGATCAGGGGCAGACGACCCAGGATGGTGGGACTGATGATGAGCTGCGGAAACACTCGAGTCATGAGCACACCTCAGCGTTTCAAGTTCAGCAGCTCCTTCATGGTCTGGAGCTGTTTGACCCCGAGTTTAGTTCCCCAGACCCACATGAGACTCGATCACTGTCCACTTGGCCAGGACAATCCCCGCCCTGTATCTGTGGGTGGCAGGTGCCGGGCCCCGGCCCCCGAGGTGCTGGTTTAGGTGCTTCACACAGACACTGAGCATTGGTCTTTCTGCTCCCAAGGGCGAAGGACGCTCGTGTAACTGACTCGGAGCACCAGAGAGCCCAGGAAGCAGGATATGACAAGGACAGCACATTTGAGGCGAGAGCTCAGAGAAGGGGCGGATCCCTGTTTGTGGCCACAAAGGGAGAACCAGGCTGCAGGTCTCCGCTTCTTTCTCAAGGACTCCAGAGAGCAGGGGCGAGTTTCCGGGACGACACCCGGCAGCTCACCTGCACTCCGCCCCACCTGCCCTAGGGCACCTGCTCCGTCCTCATAACAAAAGTGAAAATAGTAACTTTGACAATAGCCAACGATTCTTAACACTAGACACTGTGCTAGTTTGCCTACAAATACTTAACTTATCCATTTAATCTTTGCCCAAACAACAAGCCTATGACGTAGGTAATCTTACAGAAGAAAAACTGAGGCACACGATGATTAATTTTCTTGCCTAAGCTGCCCCAGCTCTCGCAAGGCAGAAACAAGGGCGGTTTACCTAGTGATAGCTCTAGAATTTCTAAAGGAAAGGTCTTAGGGGTCATGGACTGCAGAGTCGAGATCCAAGGGATTCGCATAAGATGGCGTTTGTACAGCAATTTAGATACAATTGGGATTATTAAAACTGTTAGGGGGCCGGGCGTGGTGGCTCACGCCTGTAATCCTAGCTCTCTGGGAGGCCGAGGCGGGCGGATCGCTCAAGGTCCGGAGTTCAAGACCAGCCTGAGCAAGAGCGAGACCCCGTCTCTAATAAAAATAGAAAGAAATTAATTGGCCAACTAAAAAAATATATAGAAAAAATTAGCCGGGCATGGTGGCGCATGCCTGTAGTCCCAGCTACTTGGGAGGCTGAGGCAGGAGGATCGCTTGAGCCCAGGAGTTTGAGGTTGCTGTGAGCTAGGCTGACGCCACGGCACTCTAGCCTGGGCAACAAAGTGAGACTCTGTCTCAAAAAAAATAAAAAAAATAATAAAAAAAAAATAAAACTGTTAGGGAAGGAAGGAGCAGAAACGGGAGGCAATGGGGATTGAGGGAGGATGAAAACATGCCCAGCACCCCCATGACATCGTCTGATTCGGCCCCGACTGTGGTCAGACACAAGCAGAGAGGTGTGTGCGCCCCACGGGGGCCTGTGGAGGTCCGGGGGCGGGAGGTTGACACAAGCCCACTCGGCGAGCCGTGACACAAAGGATGTGGCTCGGCTTTAGGATGTTGGTGCCTGGTCTCATTCGCAGTCCGGGATGTGAGACAGACGCTGGCATGAAGTCGTTGGTGCAATTTAATTTCAGTATTGGATTCAGTGTGACTTTTGCTAATGCTCCAAAAGTTTACATCATGTCTCAATATCTCCAACTCCTGGATCCATAGGTTACCAAGAAAAGTATTGAAATGCTGTAATTTACCCCAACCATTAATAATTGACAGATACCAACATGCAGCAGCAATTTGAGACATTTCATAAAATTTCCATTTATTATACACTGAACTCCATACTTACGTTATCATAATTGGCATTTGTAAAACCATCGTGGTACAACTGATTATATTTAGATGCAGCTTGAACAGTTCTTTTAGAAATTGCTGTGATCAGCTTAGGGATTTTTGAGATTTTTTTGGAAGTTTTGCTGGATTTTGCAACAGTTACCCTCTTAGATAATCTCTGATATAAATTTGTTACTTTATTACAGTGAATTAAAATAGATGTTTTAAACAAAGTGTGTCTTTTGCATTGTAATCTTTGTTTGTTTGTTTGTTTGTTTTTAGCTCGCATGGTGTGTGTTGAGGAAACAGTACTTGCTGAGCTGTTGCGGAGCGATTCTCTGGGAACGTGTGAATTGCAAAGTGACAGCAAGGACATGCCTCTCCATGCATGGCCTGGTCAGGCAGCGTCTGGGGCAGGTTCAGCAGCAAAGCTGATAAAGGCGCAGGGTCCTCGACCCCCGAGACCCAGGCAGGAGGCCGAGGCCAGTCTACCTGCCTGTCTCTCTCTCACTCGTTTCTCATTTTCCGTCAGCTTTTCCCGACAGTAAAGAAACCTGATGCTTCTCCCCGAGAGGCTGTGCCGTGTCCTGTAGACAGATCTGCCTTGGGTGCTACTCAAACCTCCTGCCTTCTGAGAAACGTCATCCTGTACAACACCTGGAGAGTCCAACACTTACGAAGAGCAGAGAATGAGCCTCCACTACGCTTTCTTTCTCCAGCGTGGAACGGCGCTGCTGACTGCAGAGTTACTTGTAAATACTAAAAACATCCCTTATCGGCAGACGGGTCGTCTGTGGCCATAGCAGCCACACATACATGTGCATACTTAATGTGTGTGTACAAAGCACCGCATCTGTGTACACGGCAAGTGGTGAGCTGTTGATCTGTCCTCCCTGTTCGTTCCGTGATAATGTTTAGTCACCTTAACTTCTTCTGTTGCCATGGTTACCTGTGATTGAAAGATGTGAATGTGAAAAAGCAAAACTCTAAAACATATAAAAGAAAATAAAAAAAATATTTTATTACATCTGTATTTAGAAATATTTTCAAAATATGTTACAAAGAGTAGACATTGCAAGAAAAAAAATTGAGAAAATCAAAGTTAAAAATCTGGGGGTGACAAAGTCTCCATGAATGAAGTTAAGAGCTAAATGCAGACTGGGATAACCCGCTGGTCCCCCGGGAGATCATCTGAACACCTTGCCCTAATGTAAGTAAAACTAGCGTGAGACCACCGCGGATTCTCCTTCACATGGACCCTCCAGAAGAGAGCAGGGTCCAGGCAGGCAGTCGTCAGAGGGGGTCCCTGGGCCTGGGTGGGTGCAAGACAGCTCACCCCGTCCTGTCCTGGTCACACATCTCCTCCCCTCTCCCAGCGTCCCCATAGGAGGGTCCCACAGCGGCCAGTGGTGCAAACGCGTGAAGCCTCATCGTCTCTACCTGACACATTAGCCTCTTTGGAGAATTCTTCCCTAGTAGCTAAAAAAAAATATATGAATAACAATTCTAAAAGGATTCTGTCTTCCTAAAAGGAAGCCAGTCCTGTGCTGTCCCTGGAGACCTGGCTGTCTCAGTGTTGGAGAAGGGTAGAAGGTCATGATCTTCTTCTCACACGGCAGACGTTGCCGGGCGCAGTGGCTCACGCCTTTGGGAGGCTGAGGTGGGAAGGTCGCATAAAGCCGGAAGCCGGAGGCTGCAGTGAGCTGTGATCACACCACTGCACCCAGCCTAGGGGACAGAGTGAGACCCCGTCTCTAGAAATAAAAATAAAAAAGGTAAACTTGTAGGAGGACAGCACAGGACGAGAGGAGGGGGGTTGTGCCCGCTCTGTCTCTCTGTCTCTCTCTGTGTCTCTGTCTCTCTGTCTCTGTCTCTTTCTGTCTCTCTCTGTCTCTTTCTCTGTCTCTGTCTCTCTGTTTCTGTCTCTCTCTGCATCTCTCTTTGTGTCTCTGTCTCTCTCTGTGTCTCTCTCTGTCTCTGTCTCTCTCTCCCTGTGTCTCTCTTTCTCTCTGTCTCTGTCTGTCTGTCTCTCTCTGTCTCTGTTTCTCTCTGTGTCTCTCTCTGTGTCTCTCTGTATCTCTGTCTCTCTCTCTCTGTCTCTGTCTCTCTGTCCCTCTTTCCCTCTCCGGACCCAGCAGACACATCTCCCTGCCTGGCTGTGACCCCATCACAACTGCCCCGTTTCTCCCTTCTCATCCCGATCCCCTTTCTTACAGACCTCACGCGTGTTGACCTCCACGCTGTCACAAGCACACGGTTCATCTGCGAGTCATTAAAAGCCGCGAGCAAGGCGTGGGTGAGAGGTGGATGGGCGCAGATGACGCCACCGGCTCCACTCTTAGCTGTAGGCAATGGAACCTTCTCTTTCTTCCTTAACAGTCAATCAAGAGCAAATTTAAACAGAAGTTTCTGGGAGGCTCATTATCCCCCTGTACCTCTGCGCCGCCTGCACGCCTGTGCGGTCCCGCGTGTGGCACGGCCGGCAATTCCGTTTTCCTGCCCTCTGGGAAGAGCGGCGCCCACGGTGTCCTGGCAGGGACCGCGGTCCTGCTAACGTGCGCAATCAGCAGCTGGAATCGCGCCGTGACCGAGGCCGGTCCGTGCCAAGTCCAGACTTTCTCGTTAAACCGCGACTCGGATTGCAATCAGCAGTGAGCGGCTGCCGCAAGCTGGGGCGTCTGTCACCAGGCAGGGCTGGCCACGGGCAGGGGACGCCTGAGCCTGCAGGGAAGGTGTTTGATTTCTCTCCTGCCCGCATTTTTATTTCACTGAAAATGTCAGCGACTCTCACGGCTCAGAAGAAAAGCTCACAGATGTCCAGCCCAAGCTCCTTCGTTTGCTAGATGCCGACGACAGAGCGTCCCCGTGATGGCCCGAAGGTGGACGTCCTGTTCCCAGAGCACTGGGAACAGAAACTGTTCTCTTGGTTCAGAGTTGACGAGAAATTTAACCTGCCTCTAAGAGACAGCCTCTCACTCAGAATCCTTCTGTATTTGAATCTCAAAAGTCTTAGAGCTGAGATGGGGAACATTTTTAATCCAACCCTTTCATTTGTCAAATGGGGAAACTGAGGCTGAGGGCCAGGGACACAGGTCAGACAAATGGCTGAGCTGACACATGGTGCCCTGAACACCTCCCTCCGCAGCCACGGAGCGGACATCTCCACAGCGTGGACAAGCCGGATCATTGACGGCGAATGATTCTCGGGGAGAAGAGTTGTACCCGCCCTCCCCACGGCACCACACCGGTCTCCCCGCGGACACTGTGCCCAGGAAGCAGAGGATGCAGGCAGGGACGGGGCTGCCAAGCTCTCAGGGACTGCACTAAGGAGCCGCTCTCAGGAGCATTGTGTGTGCAGATTCATGTGCAAATTACAATCCATCACAGGCCAGCACTGCCGTGCGAGACAATAGAAATGAACGATGAGAAAAATCAAAGGTAACAAAAATAAAGATATCACAAAATATAAGCCTATTTTTAATTTGCTGCATTCAGCAGAGTGTCAGATTCTGTTGCAAGCTCCTAAATGCCTTCTCTGCGTTTCTTTGCTCATGTCAGTTTGTGGAGCTCGCCCTCAAGACCGCCGGCTCCAGAGCTCACGCGCGAGAGAGAATGTGTCAAACATTCACAGGTTCGAAATCTTTTCCCGTTAGTCTTGCGTAGCTATTTTATGGGCGTTAGAAAGATATTGACAATATTCAGGCACTTTGTTAGAATCAGAAAGTAAATGCAACAAATCGCAAATACTGTGCTCATTATCTCTGAAGTACTTAAAATTGTTGCCTTGTTCCAGATGAGTTTTGTTTAAGAGAGTTAAGAACTATTTTTAGTTCCCACCCACTTCGGTGTCCCTGTAGATTTTATCTCTCTCTTTACTTCTCAATGCAGACATTTCTGAGAATTGTCTACTCAGCACTTCACTTAAAGCACTTGGTATGATACCGCTCTGGGAATAATCAAACGGAAATAACCAAACATGATGACCGTGTGGAATGTGCCCTGTGAACTCAAATTAATTACAAACTGTAGCCTTGCATCTTAAGCCCACAGCGACGTGGGGAGGACAGAAATGTAGAAATTCATCTGTGTCTGTTCCCAAAGGAACACTTATCTGGGAGCTCACTTGAGCACCTGACACTCAGGCGCCTTGCCCTTGCAGAGTGAGCAGAAAGCTGAAGTGGACAGGGCTGTGTGGATAGGGCAGCGTGGATGGGGCTGTGTGGATGGGCCTGCGTGGACGGGGCTACAGTGGACAGGGCTGCGTGG
>VBSM01000361.1:107354794-107370910 GCA_008086735.1 Cheirogaleus medius | reverse complement strand
GACGGGGCTGCATGGACAGGGCTGTGTGGACGAGGCTGCGTGGACGGAGCTGCATGGACGGGGCTGCGTGGACAGGACTGCGTGGACAGGGCTGCGTGGATGGGGCTGAAGTGGACGGGGCTGCGTGGACAAGGCTGCGTGGACGGGGCTGCAGGTCCCTCACTGAGGATGCCCCATGGGACCCAGAATAACCTTTGTCTCCACTTTCTCACCGTGGGGCTCTGGAGAACTTACTGAATTCTCTAAACTTCAGTTTCCTCATCTGAGAGCGGTGTCGGGTCATCTCTGGCGGCTGTGAGGCCGTGAGTGTGCCATCCACCACGGGAGCTCGCGCTCTGCTGCACCGTGAACAGCCGTGGAGAGTCGTGGATGGGCCCTGCTGTGACGACAGGGTCTAGCCGGCGGTCATCCCGCTGGTGTGCCCGGCAGTGTGCACACGACCTGTGACAGCCACTTGGACGCGTCACCGCAGCTGCCAGGTGCCCAGCTATGGGGTCAAACACCAGTCTGCATGTGGCCGGAAAGGCATCTTTAAAGTGGGATTGACATTTCAATCATTGGACTTTTGAGGAAAGCAGTTTATAGCCGTAATGGTCTGTGAGCCTCACCCTTCTGTTGAAGACCTTAAGAGAAAAAGGCAGAGGTCTTGAGGAGGAAGGACTCTGGATTCCGGCTGCAGCTGCAGCTCTTCCCTGCTGGCCAACCCTGTGGACTTGGGACTTAATGGCCCCAAAAATCTCCTTAAAATAGATCTCTCTCTCTTTCTCTCTCTCCTATAGGTGCTGTTTCTCTGGAGAGCCCCGACTGGCACGCGTTAGTGAGTTTTGACAATGTTGCAATCACTTGTGTCCCGCTGTCCTGCCACCCGCGGGCCATCGGGTCACTCGTGCGCTGAGTGTTTGTCAGGAGCCCGTGTGGCACCTGCCGGCAGGTAGCCTGGTACCTGCTGCGCTGCTGCACCGTGAGCGGTTTGGTGTGCAGACTGCCCGGCACGGAAACAGCAGAGAACGGCAGCTATTGTCATTAGCAATAAACTAAAACCAGTTTATAAAACGGGGCGCATGGCACCTGCCCTTAGAGGGACAAGTCACTGTTTGTCAGTGGAGGGAGAAGACACAGACCTTTGCCGGAACCTTGCTTATCGGAATCATAGTCAATAGATTGCAATTGTATCAGTTTGCCTGCTCGGGCGACACGCTCCTAGATACGCATCACAGGTTTCCAGTTTACGTTCCTCAGATATATTTTTCCAGCATTATCAACTTTGCATCCTCCCAGGAGAGGAATCTAATGTAAAAGGTAATGTTAACATAAAACGTAAAAGCCCCGAACATGCTGGGTCTCCTCTTAGCGATGGCTGTCCTATACTGTCAGTCGGAAGGCGACGCTGCAACTTTGAGCTCAGATACCTCCTCTCTACGTCTGTGTTCTCAGTGCCTGGCCGTTCTATGCATTGAGCTAATATTTCTTGAACGAAGGAATGAGTAAATAAATGAATTGTTTTAGATGCACAGATTGCCTTTAAATAGCTAGCAATGCATATACGATTTATTTTTAGGAAAGACTTTCTTTCCCAAATTTAAAAATCACATGGGCTTGCGCACACACACACATGCACACACACGCATGCACACACAAGCACCCATATGTACACTCATGCATGCACACACGTACACACATTCTATAGGTAGCAACAAGCAGGTCAGTCATTTAGCTTTTCTAACTAGATGATGAAAGCTACCCACATCACCCAAAAGTCAGTAAAAGGTGTGTCACAATAGTTGCCATCCTGAGAAGTGTGTCTGTGTATTTTGTCCCTTTAACATGCAGATTTTGAGATAAGATAGAAGGTTTATTCTATTGTCAGCATTACCATCACGTTATCCAAAACTTCAATGGAGAACGGAATGAGAAAGATCTCTGCCAAGTCATTCTTTAACCATAAAATCCCTTGTTGCTGGTCATGAAATCTTTAAATAATATCCACATAAGTGTTTCCATTTTAGAATAATGGGATTTGGGGAAATTAACATCCTTTTCCACTAAGTTAAATTTGAATGTAATGTAATTTGCGATCACCGAAGAACAAAACAAGACATGGTTAATTAACCACATTACGTACGTAGAGAAAAAGTTTGAGTGAAAGTATTCGAGATGACTTCAGGCTTTAGGGTGCATTGAAATGTAAAAAATAAAAGAGAGCTGTTTGGGCTGACAGCCGGATCAAGTTAAATTAATTCTGACTCAGAATATTAATTTTAATACCATACAAGTGAAAACAGGCTATAAATTCTGCAGTTTTATAAAGTATCATGAGACATTAACTTTAAGGTGCGATTTCGACCCGAGGCCCCTCTGTGTGTATCGGGCAGTCTACTTCTCCCCTCGCAAGGCACTGTGGCAATCACGTAGCCTCTTGGGTTTAAGAAAAAGTTATTAACTGTTTGCAGACATCAGTCACTGTGCAGATCTTTACTGCGTCCCGTGGGGTGTGTTGGGAGGGGGGAGGTATCAGACAGTATTGATTACCGCACACACATAATTCCAAAAACACTACGACCTGGTGAGTGTCACCTAGCAAAGCCACCAGGGAGGGTATGATCCGGAATGATGACTGGGGGTCTCTGGGTTCCCAAACAGAACACGGATGCCACGCTGTTTTCACCAGTGAGGTGCCAGGGCTTGGGGCTAGGCTCATGGCCCGACGGAATGGACGTGTTCAAATCCCTCTCCATTTCCAGGGAAGAATCACACAACTGCAGCCTCCTGGGTTCTGGGAGGACTCATTCCCCACCTTCGTTCATAGCTAACGTGACATTCTTTTTATAGATGTAATTCCCCTAAAATCCTCCCAAAGATCACAGGGCTCAGACCCAGTAAGAGCTTGAGCGGAGAGTTACAGGACATCTGTGATCAGGTCCCTTCAGGGAATCGATGAAAATCTACTTTTGTCGATTTCAGACCATGTTTCCTAATCCAAATTCAAATACAAATCATCCAGAATTAACTGAAATGAGCATATTGTGTCAAACTAAATGTTCTTAGTTCATCATTTACGTGTTTGAAATATTCTACTCAAGGCCACGATGCCCTTGCCGAAGGGTCACCTGAGTCCTGCTGGCCTCGTCCTGCCTGTCCCTGCAGACAGAGGCCGGCGGGCCAGGCACTGGCCGGAGCCATTCCTCTCTGCACCGGGCTCATCCAGTGCAATCTCCGTTGGGCGCCGCTGCACATCTTGCTTCTACAATTTCACAGTTTTATGGGTATTGTCACTACTAAGATTTAGGGTCAGGGAGAACAAGAGAAGTTGAGAAGTGAAGGCAGCTCCCCAGGGTGGCCTTCCCGGCCAGCACATGGTGGGTGGTCCCTCCAGGCAGGGAAGGGAGGGACAGAGGGCTCAGTTCAGGTGACCCCGTGGGACCCTGCTGCCCTGAGCTCACGGGTCTTACAGTTTAATGTCAATATCATAAGCGGAGGAAAACAAGCAGTCGGTTTTCAAGTGCAACTGAAGGGTCAGCACATCCGGAGTGCAGCACCCCTGACTTCTGCGGGCGGATTTTCAGGGCTCCGAGGGCTTTCGTGTATTTTGCTTTACTTGTGGATGGCTTGTTGATTAGGCTTCAGCACCTGTGCTGTGATTAGTAAGAATGTAACATTACGGGAAACAAAAATGTGCAATTGTCATAAATTCAGAGCCTGTAACTGTGGTCCCTTGGGGTGGAGACAAACCCTGTGTCTTCAGCGTGGATCCTTCCGGGCACCCTGCTAAAAAGCCTGGGCTCTTCCAAAGGGTGTTTCCCTGCTGTGCACACGCGACGGAATCACCCACCAGCACATCTGCCAAGAATATTGACAACCCGTGTTTCCCGGCCAGTGCCAAAAGCAGTCACATAAATTATAGCTCCTTTAATGAACCCATTTCCCTAAATGAATGCCAGATGTTCTGCAGGTGGCCGGCAAGAATGCCACAATTCCCCGATCCCCATAAATAATAGGGAAACCTGTCGAGGAGAATAAGCAAAGATACATCATTCTAAAAGTCTGCGGCATTCCTGATTTTTTTTAACTCTTTGTCAACCGAAATGGACACACCCTGTTTTTCTTTGTGTTAAAATAAAAGAAATGCTCGTGATGACTCACACTTGTGATTCACGTTTTCACGCTGTACAATAAATATGACTTTGCCCTCGGCATTCAGAGGACAACGATGCCCTCTCTGCCCAGCCCTGACCTGCAGAAGGTGGGATGTGGGGTGGGACGGGGGTCTTGGAGCAGCAGCTGACCCCGGGCGGGAGCCACAGGGCTGAGGTCCGGCTGTCCCGGTTGTTCCTCAGCTTTCTCCCATTCTGTGCCCTCTGCTCAGGGGGACTTCACCTCACTTCTACCTGGACAGCATCTCCATGTGAGGCAGGAGGCTTCCCTCCTCTTCACACCTTGCTGCCCTTAAAACCCTCAGGTCTCCTCCGTCTCACACTAGTACAGCCACATTCTCATGCCTGGTGTTTGGCTGGGTAGCTCTTCTTTCTGTTATTCTAATCTTCACCCATCTATATGTTTATATTTAAAGCTGGTTTCCTGTAGGCAGCATATAGTTAGCTCTTTTTTCTGTTATTCTAATCTTCACTCATCTATATGTTTATGTATAAAGCTGGTTTCTTGTAGGCAGCATATAGTTAAGTCTTGTTATTTTATCCAATCTGATAATCTTCTAGAATTTTCCAGAATTCTGTATTACTGGGGCCATAGAGTATGCACTCTTTTGAGACCATTCGTATCTCATGAGATTATCAACATGATTAAAGCTACACACTTGCTCTTAGCATTCTGCTTTTCCCACCTGTTCTTTTTGTTTATGTGAAACAAATTTTTATCTCATCTTCATGTTTTTCACAGCTGCGTTGAGGTAGACTTTGTGTGCCATAATAGTCACGCTTTGTGAATGTGCCAGTTGGCGATTTCTACCCAGTTTACAGAGTGTGTCCATAGCACCACTGCCCAGCCTCACACACCCCATCCCCCCACGGTTCCCCCGTGACCACCTCGGTCCTCTTCACTCCTCACCCCCAGATCACGGATCCCCTCTCTCTGCAGACTTGCTCTTTCTAGAAGTTTCATGTAAATGAAGTTGTGCAATATGCATGCATTTGCAACTGTCTTCATATGCTCTGTGTGATGTTTTCATGATTCATTCAGGATCTTGAACGCATTGGTAGTTTGTTTTTTTCTTAATTGGTACATAATCTCCCATGCCAAGGATACACCACCACCATTTGTTTATCCATGTATCTCTCGATGGACATGTGGGTTGTTTTGGGCTGTTACTGTTATGGATAATGTTCTATGAATGCTCAGATGCAAGTCCTCATGTAGACATGCTTTCCTTCATCTTGGGGTATATTTATAGGACCAAGCTGCTGGGTCATGTGGTAAGTAGATGCTCATATTTTTAAGAAACCGCTGATCTCTTTCCAGTGCATGTTTGCCAATGGCTGTGCCATATTATGTCCCCTCCAGCCCTGCACAGAGGCACCATTTCCTCACCGACATTCGGTAATGGGAGACTTTCGGGTTATAGCCATTCTAATGGATGTGTAGGCATATCTCCTTGTGGCTGGTTTTTGTTTCTGAAGACTGTTTTTGCTGGGTGTGGAATTTTTGACTGATTGCATTTTTCCTTCCAGTATTATATGTGTCATTTCATGATCTTTTGGCTTACACAGTATCTGTCTGTACAACTTTTGAGATTTATTCTATTGCTATTTCTTTAAATTCACTGATCTGATTTAGGAAAACATATGAACTTGGTTATGGAGATTTTGAGAACAAATATTATTTTGAGTCTAAAGGCTGCTCAGTAACAAAAGGCATTGACCAGGAAACGTATGGGCCAATCGTGGCTTATGGGCTGGCTGCCTTTTTTAAAAAACAGTGATATTGGAACAACATAGCCACGCTCGTTGGTTTATGTGTTTTCCATGGCTTCTTGTGAGCCATGTTGACAAAATTCAGTGGCAGCAACAGTGGCCACATGTTATGCAAAACCTAAGATGTGCACTGTCTCACGCTTTGCATAAGAAGTTTCATGTGCCGTTGTCCGGAGGGCCCTACATGGGGATCGGAACTAGACAGGGGTATGGATACTCACAGCCTTGATCCCTTTGTATCACTAGAGCCACCGTTGTTTTCCATTTAAATGTAAAATTTATCTTTCACAAAAGCATTGTTTCATTTACTGCGATATTCAATGGAACACAGGAACTTGCATGTAATTTGCTTCCTTCACTCAATGCCAGCTATTAACAGCCACTGAGCAGTTTAACACCATTCGCTCCTCCACCGTTAGAGAGAAATGCATAAGTCTCCTAGAGAATCTCGGCGTTCCAAGTGTCCCAGAGCCCCAGAACACCGGCACGGTGCCCCACCGCTCGGAGTCCAAGGGGCTCGAGAGCCTCCGGGCTCAGGCTGCCACCTTCCACGTTCCCAGCTGCCACAGAGAGTCCCCCCAGAGCTGCCCCGCCCCTGCGTAGGGTGTGCTCCTGTGCTCGCTCTGGCTGGGGACAGTCCTCTTGTGGGGAAGAAGGGCACCCGGATTCCAAGGCTGCCCCTGCCTCACTGGGGCCCCCCCTAGAATCAGAAGCACTCAAACATCCGTGTGCAACTTACCAGAGAGAGGTTATTCCTCTGGGGCCTTCCGTTCGGCTCTCCCAATGTTCCCTGCAGAATATTTGCAGAACAGGGAATCTGTTTTCTGCCGTAACATCAAACTGGAGGCACTCGGGGAGCAACAGGAGAAAGTGGGCCAACAGCACACGACACAGCGTGACTCCCGCCTCTCAAACACACACACATGCAGAGGACCCCCCAGCCCCTCCCATCAAACCATCGCTGTCCCTGTCGCCCTCATCTTCCATGCTCACTCCGGGAACCCGTCCAACTCCCACCGTGTGCCTGGCATACCCGGCACAGGGCGTGTTATGTTTACAGGGATGGCAGCGAGAGCTGAGAGTTTCCCCATCGCTGCTCTAAGTAGCTGGCAGGTGTCACACTGGTTAATTTTCACCACTCACTGCCGCCGTCCTGTGATGTCAGTGCCATCATCAGTCCCTTCGTAGATGTGGTGACAGGGGCTGGGAAGGTCAAACGACCCCAGGACGCGATCACGTGCTGCAGGGTGTCCTGCTGGATGAGCCCACAACCGCCTGCCCATGTGCACCACGTAGCGAGGGACCGGCGAGCATTTGCAGGAAAGGCCATTTCTGTGCAATTCCATAAATTCTAGCAGATAAATGGCTTCATTTATCATGCCGTTTCTCAACTGATTTGTTCTCTATTCCAGAGCCTGATTTTTTTAAAAAAAACCAATGATCGACCTCGAAAGGCAGGAGTGTCGCAAGCTCACCGTTCCCTGGACGATGTCCGCCACGCCCCTGCCCACGGCACGTGCGTTTGCTCCTCTCACGCCAGGTGGGCTCTTGTTTAGGGGGGCGGAGCTGTGATGGGTGCAGCTGGGGGACCCCCAAAGTCCTCTGCAGGGGAAGCAGGACACGCTGCCTCCCTGCGCACAGACCTTCGGCTGCTCTGCTGTCCTGGCCCAGACGTGCGGGGACAGGGATGGTGGCCGGTTTCCCCGCACCGTGGCAGCCCCCCGACGGGCAGTGTGTTGGCCGCTGTGTCAGGCTACTGTCAGCCTAGGACTCAGTTTCCCCAGCTTGGCAATGCTCTAGGACCATGCATCATGGGTATTGAGACGAGGTCTTCCCATCTGCACCCCCAAAAGGCCATTGGCATCCTAAAAACTTCTGGGAAAATGACCCAATGTTTTCCAGATACATAAGGATGCAATTTTATGCATGACAGCTCAATAAAGCGTATTTAATATATTCGATTCTTCAAATCTGAACCAGGCACCTGGCTTCAGTGAAATTTCCAATCCTGTTTATTTCCCTCCAAGCCTCTGACATGTGTAACTGCTCACAGGCTAACCCAAACCATCCACCCATGCACCTTAGTAAAAGCATATTTTGGGATTTTATGTGCTGGGATTGGACATCAAAGAATCGTTTTTATGATAGAGCTTTCACTGGCCAAGTCTGAATTCAGAGCAGACGTCACGCAGCAGCAAATGAGGCCGGTGAGCTGCGTCCGGAGCAACGAGACAGGTGGGCTGTGCCCCGGGCTTGCGCCGGAGCCTCCCCGGCTGCCAGAGCGCCCAGGAAGCACCGGGCACATTGTGCAAATGAAATCTCCCTGCCTTCCCATAGATTGCTTTCGCTTTCATTTCCTTTCTCAGAAGTGAATTTCCCCTGGCCATGCCGGCCTCAAGCCCCCTGACGAGGTGACCCAAAAGGTTTCGGGTTTGCAGTCCACGAACTGCCTTGGAAGACAGCAGCTTTGTGCCGGATAGAAATCTACTGAATTCAGAGCGTATCAGATGGGAAAATCGCACAAAAGACCTCTGGAACTGTGAGGAAGAAAATATCCTCTCTCTCTCCCCATCACGGTCCCAGACCTTGTCGCGTGCCCTGGGGCCGTTGTGCCATCTTGGCCATGCTCAGAGAAGAGGCGATGGTCTTTGCAAGTGTTCACGTGGAACAGGGCCGCGGGGAGACCCGGGCGAGGTGCCGGACCACCCACAGAAACCAGAAACACAGTGTTTGGCTTCATCCTCATTTCTCTAGTACACGCCCCTACAAAGAGCTTTTGGAATTTGGAACCTGTTGCTCTGCTCAGACTCAGTAGCGTGTGTTCCTTCTCCTCCTCTCTGGGATAATCCCGCCCCCCCCCCGGGGGTCCCATTCCACAGGCCCCGGCGTTCCCTGCTTCTCCCCGCAGAAGCAATGACGTTAGGACACAGATTCGGACCCTTCCCCATCCGCATGACGGCAAACTCTGAAAGGATCATCCCCCCTTCTCCCGCAGGACAAACCCCAAATATCTGTGAATCAGAGCTGAATCTTTCAGGCTGTTTTTCCTGAAATTTCCAACAGGACATCACCCACTTTTAAACATTCCGCATAACCGAGTAAGAAAGGCTGACTGCCCAGACGCTACCAGTGCCTGTTGAGAATCACCGTCCTCCCCCATGTCCCTCCTCAGGGACACTGGGTGGAGCCATGTGTTCCCAAGAGACACGGAGGCGATGGCTGTCCCTACTGTGTAGGACACTCTGCCGCTCACAGCTGACTGTTAAGCTAGAAACAGACTCAGTAAACCCAGCGTAAACCTGGAATGAAGGTGAAGGAATTCGGGTGGGAAGAAATGGAAGTTCGGGTGAGAACGGGCTTGTTGTATTTGACCATGTGTTTTTGATAAAGAAGCGGGAATTTTCTCTGTCCACAAGTGTTTGAAAAAGAGGAAATTGGCTTAAATCAAAACAAAGCAAAAGAGAACAAAGTAAATCAATAACAACAACAAAAACACACAGTTTTCATTTCACATAAGGAAAAACCCAACCGGAGAACAAAGCTAAACACGGCCTTGCGCGGCCATCTCTGCGCCGAGTGTGAGCCAGGCTGAGCAGGGTCCCAGCGCGCCCCCCTCCCGCCCCCAGATGCCCCCGCCCTGGCCCGGCAGGCCTGAGGGGCAGGCAGGACCTGTCCAGCGTGGGTGGTCAGCACCGGCGCCCTCCGGCCACCCACCTGCCGGGTCCACGGGGGAGACTCGCGTCCTAGTCTCGTGCATTGTTAGGAAACGAGCGTTGCATTTGCACACCTCAGAGTCTGCTCAGAGTGAGTGCAGCCCGGGCGCAGGGTCACCTTCGGGTGGCCCACCCTGTGCGGGACCAACCCCAGTGAATGGGGCGTCCTGGGGGCCGGTCCTGAGGCAAACGCGTTCTGGAGCCTCCGTGTGATTCTAGGGGTGTCTGGGTCTGCGCCGCGGTGCCCGCGTGCTCCTTTGTCAGCCAGAGGGGGCTGGTGAGTGGGGGCTGGGGGGAGGTTTGAAGGTTGGCCCTCGGCGTCCCGGGGGGTCCCTGCACCTGAGCAACGCCCCTCACAGTCATTTTCTTATGTGAACACCCCCACAGAGGCTGCTGGGAAATGCTGCAATCCAACGGTGTCAGACAACCGGGTGGGAGGGCCCAGCTGGTCTCGGGGCGTCTGGGCCAGGGCGGATCCTGCTCCCCCAGTGCCGGGGGCTTCTTTCAACTCGACCTCGTGGTCGCCCAAAATTGCTGCACTGAAGAAATGCAAAGCCTGTACCTCATGGCAGACTGCATCAAAACATGGACACACTCTCCAATGGCAGTGAAACTTCGTTCTTATGATCGTTGACTCGTGGCTCAGCTCAGAGCCCAGCCCTTCTTTGGACTGCACTGCCCGCCCACCTGCACGGGGCCATCCCTCCTGCCCACCTGTGCGGGGCCGTCCCTCCCACCCACCTGTGCGGGGCCGTCCCTCTCATACGCCGAAGTGGCCGCCTGCAGCACCCTGGAGGTGAACAGATGCCGAAAGATCAAATAGTTCAGTGTTTCCACAAACTGTGTATCTAAATATCATTTTGTTATAAAGGAAGAACCGCTGGGCCTCTTTGGACGCATTAAATGAGAACAGGGCCCGGAGCAGGCAGGTTTAGCCGTGATCCCAGGCCCATCACATGAGGGTCACGGAAGTCCAGCAGGACAGCGGGGCCCCCGCCTTGCCCCACGGGCCGATGTGTCCTGGCTTCAACCTGCACCACGGGACCCTCGCAAGCTCCGTCTCCCCGGGCTCTGTTCCCGCTGGATTTCCAATTCTGCCCTGAAAACAAAGGGCATGTTGTCACCGAGCCTCTGTCAGTCGAGAGACGGCGAACTCTCATAAAGTGTGTTTTCCCCACATGCGATTCTGTAATCCGGCGTCACGCTCACGTGGCAGCCATGGAGACGCTGGTCATTTTTGCCCTAAAATGACATTTCTAGCTGAGAATGAAAGGAAGCTTGTTGCATGAACTCCTCTGAACAATATCGAACCTAAAATTTTATTTCAAAAATTAAAAACCTGCAGCCGAAACAGTAGACTACAAAGGGAAGTTTCAGGGTATCAAAGACGGCTCTTCTGAGTAGGTGCGCGGGCAGGGCAGCGGCTCAGGGGTTTGCGTTGGAGACTCGGTGAGCGGCGGCGGGTCCTGCTGGTGGAGCCGGCCCAGGTGTTTGTTCTCTAGGCCTCGCAGGAGAGGATGCTCCAAGAGAGAGTTGACTCAGTTAATGCAGCAAAGCAGGTGAGGTTGTCTGTCAAACGTGAATTCCCACATTCGAAGAAGTCTGGAGAAATCATTTCTCACCAAATGTTTGCTTCGTGTTTGTCAGTTGAAATAAAGTGTAAGAAATAACAATATAGTCTTTGCCCGCCTTGTCTCCAACATCTTTTGGTTTATTTTTGTTTTCTAAAGTTTGGTCTCTGTCTTCTGGAAAAGTCTGTGCTTAGATGTTTAGGGTTGGAGGGAAACGAGAGGAGATGATATTTGAAACTTTATTAGATAAGGCACAAGAAACAAAGTCCCCAGCCCTCTCTGCATAGGACGCCGGCAGTCTCAGCTCCTCGAGGCACCTGCCCGAGGAGAAGCCTCAGAGCAGAAGACGCTGACACGCGGTCTCACCGGCCACGGCCCCACGTGCCTGGATGCATAAACCGATTTTCCTATAAAATAGCATTTAAAAAATTAGTTCCACTGTGGGGACATCCACCAGCATGCAGTCTACCTTCTCAAATCCGGATGTGTGACATTCCCTTCCCGACACGACAGCCTAATTTTCAATCTCGTACATAAATGTCATCTCCATTATAAATGCGCAAGCTGTTAGCACTCCCGGATCCAAGTGTCGTGTGATGGAATTTCACGACTGCTGTTACGTGTGCGTGCGTGTCTGTATTTAATCACTGTGGCCTGAGTGTAAATTAAGACGTGTTTTCCATTGTGTGGAGTGAGAGGATATAAATTGCTCCACATGGTGGTTTCTTGTCTCCCGAGAGAACAAACCTGGGAGAAAGTCTGCAGGTGGCTCAGCGGGGGGTGCACAGGTGCGGGCAGCCAGCCAGTGGTGTGCCGTGTCGCGGAGGCACCTGTTCTGACCCGTCCGTCAACAGTGTTTATTGGGGGTCCTGCTCACGGCACTCACGCCGAGGCCATGGCTGCAGGTGCCTCTTCTCCCCAGACTGACTGTCAGGTGACAGGCCACGGAATAGGCTGATTTTACTCCTTCCAGACAAAAGGCTCATACGTGGCTTCAGTGATTCAATCTGCCCTTTCGCCTTGGGCTGCAGAAAAGAGGGCTGAAGCATCCTGGACATGCTGCTTCCTGACACTGAAGCTCAGGTCACTGGACCGACAGAAACCACGTGTTCTCCGCTGGCCCTGGGGGTCTGGAATTCACCAAGATCGATCCGCTCCCAGGACTTTACCTTCATCTTTCAAAAAGCATTTAAAACAGAAATGTAGTCAAACACCTGCTCGGCAGACGTCTCCAGGGAAACATTGACCATTTCACGGCAAGTCAGGGCGTCTGGCCGGAAGCGTTTCTTAAGGTGAAAACAGAGCGGCGGCCACCACGCTCCCAGGTGACCCGTAGACCACGTGGCCTTTTGATGTTTCTTCGCCACATTCAGCTCGTGTGTGCACGATACCTCATCAGACCTCTCCCCTCACACCCTTGCAGCCCCCAAAAACCTTACGACGTCTTTACCTTTTCCATTGCTCTTTTGACAACATAACCAGATTGAGAAATGCTAAGTGCTCACTTCCTTACCAGTGATGACCTAGACTTTATATACACTCCAAAAACAAAAGACCAAAGTCCTAGCGGGTGAGATCTTGGAGGTGAGAGTTGTCACTGTTCCCTGCAGTTTATATCACACAAAGCACAGCTGGAAGGACGTCTCCTTTTCTGTTTCCCCTGCTTAGAAAATACCACCTTTCCGGAGTCCTGAGTGTCAACAGTCCTGGGACACACAGTTTTCCGCATGTTACCACTAGCAGGTTAGGGCGCCTTTCACAAACAAGGCCTCACATTGCTCCTCCTGGGACAGATGTGACGGGGGTGTCATCACTGCACAGGCAAAAATGGGGGCTTATTCCTGGTGGTCTGTCAAACAAGTGCAGCCCCCGCATGTTCTAGTCAGCAAACCAAGCTCAGCAGCACCCCCAAGCCTGGATCCTGAGACTCCCCAACTTCCGGGGCCCCACGGGCTCCTGATGCTATAAGCCTGGCAGTCTGACCGTCAGATCCTGCAGGGACCGTGCCAGAACATACCTGATGTTTCTGTCAACAGCTGGCATGACCAGGCTCACTCCCTGCTGCAGGAGATGTTTCCCAACCCCGTTCGTGGACCACCTAGAATCTAACACCTCCCAGAGAAAGAATGTTCTCAGACTGTCTCCTCGCCAAGCCCAAAACAGTGTTATTGCGACATCGCGGACTTAGTGCGGTCGGAAATGTTTTCCTGGGGGAAGGAGAGCCGCGTGTGAACAGTCCTTGTCTGAGAACAAACCATTTCCTTTGAGCGATTGCTTCGACAAGGCCAGGCAGGAGGAGCCGCTGCTTCGTGGGGAAAGAACTGAGACGATGTTTTAGGCCAGTGACGTGTACATAACTCTTAACATGTCAAATGCAGGTCTAATTAATACCCAGAATTTCATTCCACTCTACACTAAAGAAGGGAATCGTTGGTTTTTTAATGTGTTATTAATAGGACACACAATTACTGTGAGCATAACACACCGGACAGGTGTTGGGGGAAGTACACGGTAAGATGGGGCCCTCGGGGAAAGGCCCAGTAAGTTCCACAGCCCGGCCGAGCGAGGGTCGCAGAGGTCACGGTGGCGTTGGACGAGGTGCTCGTGGACTGTGCGTGTCACGGGCCCACGCGTGCCCAGGTGAGGCAAGAACACGGAAGGTATGCCAGGAAAGGTGAAAGGCTGGGACGTCTGTTAGTCTCAGAAAAAGTCTGTTTTGCTAAAAGGCGGCTGCACATCTGGGCAGCTGTTTCACGGCAGGTTCGTCTGGACAATGTTTCCCAAACACCCTGAGCGGCAGAGTCTTGCCTGAAGGGCAGGTGCTTAACGAGCTGCCACGCCGGCCCTGGCACATGAAAGGAAGCACCCCTTTCATTCTGGGTAAACAGTTTCCATTCCTTTGGGTTTTTTATATGCTCAGAGGCCTGCAGAGCACTATTCTAGCACAGATACGCAACTGTCCTTGACAAAGCGTCGGGCCGCGGTGCTCCGTCCTGACCACGGCTGCTGAACCCCACGGTGCTGCCGATGATCTGAAAGACTTTTCTGCGGATCTTAATCTGCGTCTAGTTCGATGTGCGGTTGTGCAACACGCACGTGCGACTCAGAACACGGAGCGTCCTCGTGCAAAAGTCACGAAAGGAGCTACTGAAACCCGAAGGTGCTTCTGAGGGAGGAGGGAGGCAGAGACACGGTTGTCACGTGCGGACGTCCCCGTGGCCGGGACGGGGATGTGGGGAGCCCGGTCAGCGCAGAAGCTCACGCGCGGACAGTCGCGGACAGTCACTCCCCGCCGGCTGAGTGCTGTCGAGTCCAAATGCTGGGAAGAGGAGCCTGAAATTTGCATTTCATGTCAATTAGCTGCTTTCTAACAAGCTGGTTAAACAGAACAAGTCTACAGGTCACCTAAGATGACACTCGGTTCCCCAATTCACGACTGTTCATCTGGAGCACCCAGTTTTCAGCACGCAGCAAGTGTACGGGGTTCCCCGATCGCGCGCTTTGCGGCGAGTCCAGCTTCAACCCTGTCCCCCCGTGCCGGCGTCTGAAACCTGGTCTGCGGGGCCGCGTGTCCTCACGGCCGTCTCCTGCTCTGCAGCCTCCGTGATTCTCCGGCCACACCGGCTCCCCGCTGGACGGGACCCCTGCTCAGGAGCCCTTGGGCTGCTCACCCTCAGGCGGTGCCAGCGCCCAGGGGGTCCCCGCAGTTTCTTGGCGCCTCTCCGTCCGGTCCTCCGTCTTTCTCTTCCTCCCTCTTTCTGACCCTCGTCCTGCAACACTTTCTTCTTTATTTTCCAGTTTCCCATTTCGTTCTTTCGACTGGCACACACTATTGTACACGTCTGCAGGGGACACGGCACGGTGAGTTTCCACGCGTACAGGGTCAAGTGGGCTGAGCAGCGTGGCTGCCACCTCCAATATCTGTCCCTCGTCTGTGCTGGGAACTTTCAAAATCCGCTCCTCTAAGCTGCTGAAAATATAGGATAAGTTGTTGTCACTACTAGGTACAGTCACCCGAGTGCTGCAGAGCGCTGGAACTTACTTTCCTGTCTCGCTGAAAATCTGCTCCCATTAACTAGCCCCTTCTCTCCCCCTCCCCACGGATCCGGCCCTGGCGACCACCGCTCTCCTCTGCTCTCCCCTGAGAGGATGTTTCGGCTCCCACATAGAAGCGAAGGCGGCAGTTTGCCCTTCTGAGCCTGGCTCACGTCCCTTAACGAGACGTCCTCCAGGCCCCCGTGTTGGCGAATGACAGGGTTTCAATCCCGGTGGCTGTGTCATGCTCTGCTGTGCACACGCCACCTTCCCTTTGCCATTCTTTCCATGTGCTGTGAGTGGCACAAGGCCAGGCGTAACCAGGTCAGGAAAGTTCGTGTCTTCCCACAAGGCCAGACTTTTATCGATGCTTATCCAATCGTAAAAGCCTCGAGCTGCACGGAGTTCCCAGGGAGGCAGTTCCTAGGACGACCCTTCGCCGGGTACAGGGCCATGGGCACGCAGGCCCACGCCGTCCGCAGGCCAGTCATGGTGCAGACCATGCTCAGTACCGTGTTTCCCCGAAAATAAGACCTACTGATAAAACAAGCCCTAGCAGGATTTCTAAGCATTTGCGCAATAGAAGCCCTACCCCGAAAATAAGACCTAGTGGTGGGCGTGGCTACGCAGCGCATCTACACAACACATGCATTTTGTCGCGGAGCGGCAAAGAAGACGAGCAGCCCTTCTCATCTGCCCCATGAGAGCTCTAGTGCTCGACATGAGAGATTGAGGCCAATGGTACTAAAGGAAATAGAGTCACAAGAAATTCAGGATAGATTTTGGGGTTTGGAGAGTGATGATGATGTTCCAGAAGACGACGACTCAACTATATTTGAATAAATGTAGATTGTTGTACCGTACTTAAAAAAA